>PVJO010008067.1:0-77567 GCA_004026905.1 Hystrix cristata | reverse complement strand
TCAGCTCTGATCTTAATGATTTCCTCTCTTGTATGAGCTTTAGGTTTGTTTTGTTCTTCTTTTTCTAGTTGTTTGAGCTTCAACATTAAGTTGTTTATTTGAGCTCACTCTGTCTTCTTGATGTGGGAGCTCAATGCAATAAACTTCCCCCGTAGCACTGCTTTCATTGTATCCCATAAGTTCCGGTATGTTGTATTGTCATTATCATTTACCTGTATGAATTGCTTAATTTCTTCTTTAACTTCTTCTGTGACCCAGCTGTTATTCAGAAGGATATTACTTAGTTTCCATGTGTTTATGTGGTTTTTTTGGTTTTTGTTGCCATTGAATTCTAGTTTCAATGCACTATGGTCCAATATTATGCATGGGATGATTTCAATTCCCTTACATTTACTTAAGTATCCTTTATGGGCTAGTATGTGGTCTATTTTGGAAAACGACCCGTGTGCAGCTGAGAAGAATGTGTATTCTGTAGCTGTAGGGTGAAACACTCTGTAGACATCTGCTAAGTCCATTTGTTCACAGAGATGATTCAGTTCTGATATTTCTTTGTTAATTTTCTGTCTGGTTGATCTGTCTCTTTGTGAGAGTGGGGTGTTGAAGTCTCCCATTATAATTGTGTTAGTATTTATTTGATCTTTCATGTCCCTTAATATTAGTTTTATGTATTTAGGTGCACCAATATTTGGTGCATAAATATTAATGATTGTTATTTCTTCCCCTTGAAGTTTTCCCTTGAGGAGTATGTAATGGCCATCTTTATCCCTCTTGATTAGTCTTGGCTTGAAGTTTACTTTGTTTGCGATTAGGATAGCTACCCCTGCTTTTTTTTGGGTTCCTGTTGCATGAAATGCTGCTTTCCATCCTTTGATTTTCAATCTATGTATTTCCTTTTGGGTTAGATGTGTCTCTTGTATGCAGCATATTGCTGGATCTTCTTTCTTTATCCATTCTGCTAGCTTGTTTCTTTTGATAGATGAGTTGAGCCCGTTTACATTGATGGTTACAGCTGTTATGAGTTGACTCTTTTTTGCCATATATCTTTTCTGTAGTCGGTTCTGTGTTTCACTTTAGTTCAATTGCTTGTCTTTCCTGGTGGGATTTTTTTAGTGTCCTTGTAAATGTAGTTAAGTCTTTCCTTCTCCAGGATTTCCTTCAAGACATTTTGTAGATGTGGCTTGGAGGTTATAAATTTCTTCAGTTGTTCTTTGTCATGGAAGTATCTTACTTCATTGTTGAATTTGATAGATAGTTTGGCCGGGTATATCAATCTAGGTTGGAGATTGTTTTCTTTCAAAGCTTGGAATACATTGCTCCAGGCTCTCCTTGATTTTAGGGTTTGTGTAGAGAAATCTGCCGTGATTCTGATGGGTTTACCCTTATAGGTGATTTGTTTTTTTTTTCTCTAATAATTTTCATTATTCTGTGCTTTTTCTGAATTTCTGGAATCTTGATTATTATATGTCTTGGTGAGGATTTATTTTGGTTATGAGTAATTGGGGTTCTATATGCCTCACTTACCTGTATATCAAGTTCTTTTCTCATGCTTGGGAAGTTTTCCATCATTACTTCTGTAAATAATCTCTTTAGATCCTTCGCATTGTCTCCTGCTGATTCATTTACTCCTATCATTCTTATATTGTTTCTCTTTGCATCATCTTGTAGATGTTGTAGTGATTTTTGAGAATCTCTAGCTATTTTCAACAGGTCTTTCTTTTCATTCTCACTGATTGCTGATCTGTCTTCTAGTTCTGAGATTCTATCTTCACTCTCGTTCATTCGGCTTCGTGTACTTTCTAGCGAGTTTTTAATTTCTTGAGTATCTTTTTGGATCTGTTTCATGGGCTCCATTTCTTTGCTAAGTTGTATATTCAAATTTTCGATTGTTTTTCTTAGTTCCTCTGTTTTTTTTATCTGTGTCTACCCTGAACTCACTAAGCAAATCTTTCATTATGTCGGTCATCTCTTTCCTGACCTGGTCTATTACCTCTAGTCTGATGTTCTCTATTGCTGCGCCTATCTGTTTTTGAACTTCTGTTGCTATTATCTCTGAGAGTTTGATTGGGTGTCTTCTGACATCCTCGATATCATTGTCCTCTATATTTATTCTGGTTCGGCTGGGGGTCTGGGGTTGCGTTTTGGTTCTATGTCTGGTCATTTTCTTTGTATACATATGTGCTTTACCCCTCTTAGTTTGTTCTCCGAGTTGGTTTGATATTTTCTTTGTATGAGGTTACAAAAAGATAGGTAATAGCGTCCTCCTTGGGAATGTCTGTTTCTGCATTTTCTTCTGGGTATATGTGTTTCTTGGTTCTTAGGACCTTTAGTTCTCCAGGGTTATCTTCAATGACAAGGTCATGGTTGGCTCTACTTGGCAATGGTGACTTCAGAGAGAGGAAGGGAAAAGAAAGTAACAACAACAACAAAAAAAAGTGTGGGTGGGAAAACAGCAGAAGATAGTGTCACCAGAGAGGAGGCCTAGATTTTATGCGTGATGATGGGTTCAGACCCTGCCGGTGCACGGGCCCAGGCTGCAGTCTTTTGTCCCTAGCGCCGACCCTCTCACCTGGGCGGGGAAAATCCCGCAGTCAGGAGGCCCTGCTGCGCCACTTTTGGGTGGCGGGGAAGGAACCGAGAAGCTCCCTGCCATTGGAGATCACGATGGCACCCAAAATCTTTTGTTTTAGAATTTTAAAGTATTCTTTGTTTTTGCTGATGTTGCTTTAAAAAGAATTATTACCTTAACATCTTTAAAATTTTTTCCTAAATAATAAATTCCATGCAATGAAAGGTAGCAATCAGAGTGACTACTATGAGCTGATTAACAAAAGTTTTTAAAAATTAGCAAAACATCTGCAGCCTCATTATGGGGCATTAAAGTAGTATTATTTAGTACATGTTTCTTCTCCTACTTCCTCCTCTTTTCTCTTTTTTATTGAGAAACAGTCATCATGTTACCACAGGCAAACATCCCATTTTGAAGATGTTTACCAGGAACTTTTTCCTCCTTTTTAATTTTGTGACCTGAATATTTGTCTAACTTTTATCAGATTGGCAGGAAAAACCACTGCTAGATGTACTGAAGGAAAACATGTGTCTGTCTATGATTGTAGACTGGGCAAAGGTTGAATCATGCAGGACAAAAGACGTAGGCTCTGAAAAATATATTTTGGGTTGTTGCTGGGATCATAATAGCCTATGACATGCTGAAAATCTCATCCACTGAGACTTGAGATCCCAAAGAAAAGAAAGAAAGGCTGAAACTTTCCATGATGTTTGTTCTCCTTTTGGGGTTTTATAAAAACACTTATTCACAGATGTTTTTCTTGTTGAAATTTTGAACTAGGTCAAGGCGTATGTATATGTAATTTAACTCATCTCTTAAAGGAAGCAACCTATGTTTCCACAAATTAGAGTTTATAATTACGTTGCATTTTTACTGTATAGGATAACATTTCTTACCTGGTCTGAGTTCATCTCTTAGCCATTTTTTCTGATTTCAAATCAAAACCTTCATCAGATTATACATCTTCTAATTGTTTGGAATCTAGATAAGAATCAGCCTTTAATAAGAGTTTGGGAGACACCTGTAGGATTAGAGAGATGCTGACATCGGATGCTATTTGTAGTTCTACTCTTAAATTGACTTAGTCTCAATACTGTTTGTGACACTGTAAATTGGGTCAATGACTCAGAGTTGTTTTTATTTAGAGTGAGTTGGATATTAAAATATGGCAATATTTTCTTTTCTTCTGAAAAGAATTCTCTTAAAGATTTCGTTTCATTGTAGTGAAAAATATTTCCAAAGTTGAGGCCTTTTAATTAAGTCCTGGCAAGCATTTCCGATGTGCCCTTTTCTCCCAGATGAGGTCTTTCCACATGGCACATTTAGTGTTTACTGGGGTCTTAAACTCTGTTGACCCTAACCAGTGTCACTTACATGATGCGTCTCTCTTTACGTTCCCCTTCATATAACCATGGCAATCCCAACTTTCCCCTTGATGCACCAGCCCTTCCTTTATGATCTCTATTTGTAAAACTGGTCTGACACTCAGAACAGGCGTTCCCCATGGATACCTCACAGGGGCGCAAAAAAGTGAAAGGGATGAGTTGACTTTTTTGGAGAACGAAACTCTAAGAAGCAAGACATATCTGCTTTACAGGTCAGATGGTATATGGCCAGGAAAAGACTTCACAATCAAATGAGACTGGCTTGCAGGCTCAGTACTAGCATTCACCAGCTGTGTAGCTGTTGGAAAGTGAGCCCATCTGAATGCGTTTTTCCATCAGTAAAACTCAGAGTGCAATACATTCTTTATCTCATTCTTAAGAGGACTAGACAAAATATGCAAAATACTTGTCATGTAATTTATTTCAATAAGTGGTATTTGCTTTTTTCATTACAACAACTACTACTACTACCACTATTACTACTACAGCTATATTTACAGCTGCTGCTACTACTAAACTACTAGTAGTATTATTGTTACTATTATAACTCCACCAATTACTTCTACTTCTACAGGAAGAAGTCGTTGGAAAAAGGAATCACCTCCTCCAGTTCCTTTTAACGTTGTACATATTAACATATTATGGAGATATTTCAAAACATCTATACATTGTGCAATAATTTAAGTTGGATTAAACATAGCTATCTCCTCAAATACTGATCATTTCTATGGTGAAAACAGTCAAAAGTCCTTCTTCCAGTTTTCGGAAATGTGCAGTAGGGTGACTATGGATAACAATAATGCATTGTACACCAGAATTTCTTGTTCTTATTTAACTGTAACTTAGTACCCATTGGTCAACCTCTCTCTATCCATTCCCTCTATTCCTCCCAGCCTCTGGTAATCAGTATTCTACTCTCAGCTTCTATGAGATAAACTTTTTAGACTCCATATATGACAGAGATCATACTGTGTTTGTCTTTCTGTGTCTAGCTTGTTTTATTAACCTGATGTCCTCCAGTTGCATCCAGGTTATCACGAATCGTAGGATTTCATGCTTTTATGGCTGAACAGTATTCTACTGTATATAAATACTACATTTTCTTTATCCATTCATTGGTTGCTGAACACTTCAGTTGTTTCCATTTCTTAGCTATTGTGAATAGTTCCAGTTCTAGATAGATGAGTCATTACCTCATTCTAGCCCACCTTGCTACCTAGAATAAGAGAATGACCAAGTATTTTAGAATCAGATAAACCCAAGAGTAACTTCTGGAGAATAGTAGGACCATGGAGGATAGGAGAGCCAGAGAACTTTCTGTATTAGTCAGCTTTTTATTGCTGGAACAAAGTACCCGACATACACAATTTAAAGGAGAAAAAGTTTCTTTTGGCTCATGGTTTCCACGAGTTCAATCCTTGGTCAGCTGATTCTAAGGCAGAAACATCATGGCTGAGGAAAATTGCTCACCTTGTGCTAGCCAGGAAGCAGAGAGGGTTAGTTGGAAAGAGGCACAGAGAAAATACACCCTCCAAAGGTACACTACCAGTAACCTACTTCCTCTAACCAGGTCCCACCTCCTATTACCCCTTTCAGCTGTGAACTTGCCAATGGATGAATGCACTGATAAGCTTAGTGACTCTGTGTTCTAATTACCTCCCAAAAGCCCCACTACTGAGGGCTTTTGGCAAGATGTTTATGTACAAATCATAATACTTACCCAGTACAAAATTTGCATGCTTGTGAAAATTGCTTTTCCAAAATTGGATATTGTCAAAGACATTAGGATTTATTTCATGGTCAACGTTTGATCTTTTAAAGCTGAAAAATACCCAACACACTTCAAAGACTTTGCTTTGCAGATATTATCATGAATATTTATATATCAAGGAGTGTATCACATAGGGAAGAACTATTGCATAAGTAATACATAGTAGTTGAATTAAGAGTTGCACTTTAGGGGATGGAGATTTAGCTCAAGTGGTAAAGGGCAAGCACTAAGACCCTGAGTTTGATCCTCAACCCTCCCCAAAAGACTTACACTTTACAAACTATTTGGGGTAGGGGTCCTAAAGATTGAATCCAGGACCTCTTGCATATTAAACGTGTGCTCTCTCATCAAACTACATTCCTAGCCCAAAGTTTTTTTTTTGTTCTTTGTTAGTTTTTTTTGAGGCAGGGTCTTGTTATGTAGTTCAGGCTGGCCTTGAACTTACTATGTAACCCAGGCAGGCCTCAAACTCAAGGCAATCCTCCTGCCTCAGCCTCCCAAGTTCTGGGATTCAAAGTGGTTTTTATTCCAAAAGAAAAATAAATATGATTATTATGGTGCTTTCTGAGGTGACCTGGCAGGAATCTGCTGGAATCTTTTGAGTTTGAATAGAATGGAATGGAACACTTCAGTTATTCCCGGCACTCTAATATCTATATGTAAGCCAGTGCAATTCATCAAGTATTTATTGACCCTACCCAGTGTTCAGATAGGAAGACACTAAGATTAGTACAAAGATACTTTCATCCTTAAGGAAGTTACTATCCAACAAACCTGGCTAATATGTTTAATTTATGCTCGCTTAAAATGGTTTTACTTTTCATTATAAACTTGTATAATTCTTGAAGAACAAAAGTATTTAGAGCAGCAAAGTTTCAATTTCATGGCTTTTATTCTTCTTTTTGTGTGGACATTCTTGTTTATGTTAATTACCACACTACTTAGGTCTAAGTTCCCCACTCTACCCCTCTTCATGACTCTTGCTTTTCTTAAACTGGCAGACATTGGTAAGTAATGAGCTATTATATTTTTAAAGGTCCCAAGCATTTATGCTAACAGCACAAAGCACACTATGGAGACACTGTATATACTAGTAGCAATGAACAAATGTTTCTTTTATTTTTATAATTGTTTAGGAAAACCACATGATTGCCAAAGACAGCATACACATGGTCAATTTGGATTCATCCCAGCCTTTAAAAATCTGTGAAACACATTAATAGTAGTAATGTACAAAGTTGATGGTTGTTTTGTTTTGTTTTGTTTTAACATGCCTTCCAGTTGTACATTGCTAATGTTTCATCTAGGTTTCAATTCTATGAAGGATGTAATTGATATGATCCAGGTTTGTTAACCTTTTTAAATGGCCATTACTTTTGCCAAATTCCATTCTATGCCATAAGACTGTTGTCTACAGTAGGTTTCATTAATGGGAATAAGATTCCCCTGATCCATTTGACTCTCAAGAATGGTAAAATGGCTGTCTGGAAACAAATGAGTCAAAGTTTGGGGAAATTCAGTAGAAAGAGTTAACAAAGGAAGTCCTAAAAGTCTTTGTAGTAAAGTGCTTCTTCCCTGAGGCCCCAACATCTTACCCACCCCTGCATTCCTCTATTTGACTCTTAATTCTACTTATGCTCAGAAAATTCATGCTTGCGATTTTTGTATTTTATTTTTGGAATTTCTTTTTATATATCTAGAAAGCTTCTTGAAATGGATACTAAACTACAATTCCATGTTTAGGAAATGTTTGCTATACTACACAATACAAATAATTTAAAGCAGCTTCGGCCTTTTCATTCTAAATGCTGTGTGTAGTTGGCTATCAAAAGTGATGGTGTGTACATAGCATACTTTGGAGTACACTGGAGAGTATTTTCTTCAGATTTCAGATATTGAGTACTTATAGTCGCTGGCTGTGGATTACTAGGGGAAACTTACTACCAACACCTAAACTTGGTGTTGTCTAGAATTGAAAAACAATGGTCCCCTAAACTAAATCTAAAATCTAAAACCTAATCTAAAAACCGAGGTCATCAAGTGAGGCTTTTCTTCTCGGCTCATGCACAGGAGAGAGTTAGGGTTTTGAGAGAGAAAGCTACAGGTAGGCCTCTTGAATTTGGTACCTTCTGTAGAATGTCAGAATGCCAAATAGTGAGACCTTCCCAGAAACATCTCAAAAGAGTCCGAACTGCCCATTTAAGAGAACCAGAAAAACCCCCAACTCCCAGGCAGCACCAGTTTAGCTCTATAACCTGAAAATTTTGTGTATTCCCTAAATTCATTTTCAGAATTTGGGACTAAGTTGCCAGATTATTTTCTTTAACTCAAAGCTATCATTCACCTTTCCTCCGTCCACTTGTTCATTCTTTTAGCAAGTATTTGTTGAGACTCTTATTGTATAGCAAGAAGGGTATTAGGTTATTTGAAAATAATGGAGATAAAAAGACAAAGATGGGTCCTGTTCTAATGATGTTTGCCTCTCAAGGGAATGCATGAGTCTTTGCTGCCTAGAGATCTGCAACTATAGAAGGGGCAGGGAGACTGTCAGTGTGTGTTAATAGAGAATTCTGGCGCTAGTGAGTTTAGCATTCACCAAATTGGCTATCTGGATGGGATCCAGTTTGGGTGGAACACTCTAAATTGGAATAATAGACCTTCCTGATCTGTGACTCCAAGGATGAATTATTGGATCTCAGATGATCAAAGACAGACTGACATTCACACTTTGAAGTGAGGCATCAGACCCTATAATTAAGCTGGTTTCAGTGTAAACCTCTTTCTGTGACTCCCTGAGCATTCTGCAGGTAACAGCTAGAGCCATTTGTGTGGAATATTAACAGTGAAGGAAATATACTAAATTAATCTGTTTTACATTGCTGTAATAAAATACCTGAAGATGGGTAACTTTGTAAAGAAAGGAAGTTTGTTTTGGTTCAGTGTTCTCTTCTGGAGGTGCAAGGTCTAGGGGCTGCATCTGGTGATAGCCTTCTTGCCAGCAGATTCCTGAGGTGGCACAGGGCGCCACATGGCAGAAGACAAGGACCATATGTGTGTATGTGTCTTTCGTCTCTCTCCACTTCTTACAAAGCCACCAGGATTCAATCATGGAAGATCTACCCTGATGACCTTATCTAATCCTGATTACCTTCCAGAGACCCCACCTTTAAGCAGCATAGTCAGATTAAGTCTCCCCTTCTTGATATCTCACAATAAGGATTACATTTCAACAAATAATTCTGTGGGAGGCACTCAAACTATATCCAAAGCACAGCACAGACTAAAATCATGGGCAGAACTCTTTGGACTGGTGTCAGAAGAACTTGGTACTATGCAGAATCAGAGGATTTTCCAGATAACGAAACCTTGCAAAGCCCCTAACAGCTCCTCGCTAAAGGCCTGTGGCAGTATCCAGGGGTCTGCCTCTCTCTGACCTTCAATTCTCACCCAACAAAGCACATACACAATGCTGACCAGAGACCCAGCATTGTAGAGACCTATTGTCATCTCTACAATAGGAAAGTAGTCAAGTGATTCCCTAGTGTTGCTATTTCAAATAACTGCTGGTCCTGACTTGCTCTGTAAAGTGTCAGGAACTAAATGATCATCAAAATTCATGCAAACAAATCTGGATTTCACACGAGGCCAGAAACCCACATATGTTTCATCCTCTCTCCAACCCCAAGGAATGACTACACCCAAAATCAAATTTTTTTGACACTGTAGTCTAGAGTAGGATCCTAAGTGGCTCTTTTCTAGACTTAGGAGTTTATGTAGGACTGTGCTTGCTACTCCTTGGGAACTAGAGACTAAGAGCGGAAGGATCTGGTTCTCTAATAATAACTTGACCAAGTAAAACATGCCTTTCTGATTGGGACACCCCCCAGCCATTCCTTACATATCATGACATAGTTGTATCAACCTCTCCCAGAGCATGTAGGGTTACCTGTGTATCCTGAGCACTGAAGGTGCTATTTTTCATTAAACCAACATTTGTTTATTTTTATAAGTTTTGATTGTTTGCCTTTTGGGGAAATCATAGCTGCAAACAGTATTAATTTTTAGGAAGCTAGTTAAATGGAACTCAGGAGACAATCATAATTAAATTTAATCATGAAGAGATAGTTAAATGCATGATTCAGTTTTTCGTTGTGGTTGTTGTTTTGAGCTTCTTTATTATAAGAATCTCAACTTACAGGGGAGATTTAATTTCTTTAGTTATCATTATGTGAAAAAGAATAGCACTGCAAAGAAAAATCAGATAAAAGACTAAAAACCCCAGTACTAACATGACTAAAGCAATACTGAAGGTCACAGATAGTGCAAATTCTCTGATTATTAACAAAGATGAGCTTTGTTATGGGGAGATGGATCATTATTAAGTCATCCGTCTGATCTAGAGCCAGTAGCACCATCTAATGATTTCATTCCTGGATCATTTTAATATGTAGAATTAAAGATGTATGGGAAGAGGTTGCTATTATTTTAATAGTATAGTTTCCTCCTAAATTGCTTGTCTTAAGTAAAATAATGCTGTGTTGGAAGAGAGTGTATATTTCTTAGTAATGCTTCCCAATCCCTTGTCTCACAATTCAATAAATCATCTTACACCTATCAGCACATATAGTCTAAGATTTATTGCACAGTCTATTGTACAGTAGGTAGCTCTTTGGTCAGAGAGCAATTTCTGAAACTAATTTAATCAGCGGTTTTATAATACAGTGAACTGTGGCTTGATGTCTCAAATATGCATTGATGTCTCCAGAACCATAGGATTTAATTCCATCCAATTTTGAAATAAAATTGAGATTTAGCTTTACGTGACTTCTGTTGCCAGGAAACCTTTAGTTGCATTACTGTTCCTGTACTCCTTTAACAAGCAAGACTCTATTTGCATAGCTAGCTCTCTGCAAGATGCTTAGATGCCATGAGAGAAGAAAAAATTCTAGGCTGATGGAAAGACACAATGAGGGCTTGGAAGGAACAAAGGACAAGGCAGTCATTGGCCAAGAAAGAATCCAGTTTCTCTCAAGTCGAATGTTCATTTTGCTGTGCAGTGGTAATTATAGCCGGCTGTTACTGGGGAAATTCTAAACCTACTATAATTTTGAGGCATTTGCATGCCAATGCAGGAACTTGCACTGGTCCTTTAAGAATGAACAAAATTGGGAGTTTTGAGACCGGGAAGACGCAGTAATATGAGATTACTGGGAAGATTACTTTGGCGGCATTTTGTGGACCTGATTGGCTGGGCTCAAATGAGAGCACTGAAAACTAGTGTTTCATGGAAGAAGATGGGAAGAAAAGGGAAGGCTGAAGTCAGAGTTTTTTTTAAAAAAACAACCCCAAAAACCCCCCAAAAAACCCCCCAAGAAACCAAAAAAAAAAAAAAACCAAAACAAAACAAAACAAAACTTTTAGAGAGTGATTGCTTTGAAAGCATGAAGTTGTCAAAGTCTAAAATAACGTTGGGATTTTAATCTGGGGGTGGTAATATCCTTTATGAAGCTGAAAGATGAGGAAGACTTTCAAAGGGACAGATAATGCAGTTAAGAAAGTTGAGTTTAAAATAACGGGGTATCATCAGGACTAACAGCTGGTATAGAACTGGCAGAGAGAGACCTAAGCTTACATCCGAGGAGAGAGTTGAAGCAGTAAAAGAAAATGTTCTTGCTGAGGGGCTATATATGCATGACATCCCTGCTTTATCCTAACTGGAGATAAAAGAGCATGTTTGATGGATAAATCCTTGTAGTCAAAATTGTGCAGTGCTTAAGTCTGCCTTTAATGCCAGTAAATACATTTGATTTGAAAATTTGCTCATCAGCTATACTCTAAATGACACTTTATCCAAATAGGAATTATACATTTGAGAAAAATAATGATGGGTAGGAAGCCAAAAATCCTCTATATGATTTTTTATCGCTTTTTAATTACTGAGCTGTCTGTGATGTCATATGTTAACATATGCCTCCCCAAAGTGTCCTAACACAGTGATGAGCCAAGATCAAGGTCACAGACATTTGGAAATCAAATGATTAAAGTCACCCTAAAAAGTTCTGAGAGCAAAGCTTCACATGTGTTCTTTCAGCTTTATATGTGGCATGTCAAGCCAAAATCTGAAGAGGTAACCCTAAACAGATGAGGGAGGAGCATTATTTTTTCATCATAAACAGATAAGTTTGGGTCCTCTGCTAGCTGTCCGTTCTTTGTCTCTTTCAACACCACTTAAAAATTTAAAAAAATTGTTTTAAGTAATTGAGAATGCACTGAGGAAACTCCATTGAGTCTGTTTTGTATTTTTTTTCACGTTCCAAACATTTGAGTTCTATGTATGTTTTTATTAGAAAAAGGAATTCAAAATTGCCCGTGATGATGGAGTAAAAAGCATGAGCAATCAAGCCACACGTCCATCCTCAACCCCCCACCCCAGCCCCAGTGGGACATTGGTTCCTACCTCTTCCCAACCCATCTCAAATTCTCCAGCCTTACCATATTCCTCAATCTGCCTTGGCGAGCACCTTCTTCCCTTATGCCTCCTGCTGTCCACCAGTGGAGACTGAAGAAGATGGGGGCAGGCCTGAGAATGGGGCCTGATAGCAAAGACTGAAAAAGTAACAGGATCACCAAGTGTCCAGCAGGAAGAGAAGGCAGAAAAGGCAACAGAGGGACCACTTACCCTCTATTTAGCTTCTCTTGTTTCTCATTTCCTCTCATACAGCTAAGAAAAAGTTTGAATCTCCACACACTGAAGGATGTTAGACGTTGGTATCTCAAATTTGGCACTCATCAGAAGCCCTAGGAGGGCTTGTTACACACAGATTGCTGGGCCCCACTGCAGAGTTGGAGTCAGGAGATCTGGGCTGAAGCCCAATTTGTATTTTTCAGCAACTCCCAGGATTGTTGCTGGTGGTCCCAGCTATCCTTTTAAGAACTCCTTGTCAGCCAGGTGTGATGGTGCATGCCTGTAATCCTGGCACTTGGGAGGCTGAGGTGGGAGGATCGCTGTGAGTTCAAGGCCAGTTTAGGCTACATAGTGAGTTCAAGGCTAGTCTGAACTACACAGTGAGACCGCTCCCCACCCAAAAAGAACTCTTTGTCTTTAGTTGTTGTAACTGGTAATTAACATCCAAGTTCTCTGGATACTGGACAGTTTTCACTCACTGGCTTAACAACAACAGCTTTTTTAAAAAGTGATGTTTATTCTTTGACTTTGGCTAGTTAACAAAACATTGCATATGTAACTAAAATATATTTCAGAAAATAAGAGATCGATAATTTCTGAAATACAATGACCCTTATACACATTGTCTTTGGTCATGTAGATATAATGGAACTCTTCGGGGAAAATGGCTTAATATTTTTTTGTAAGGCATTGCAAGTTAAATAATTAACTTTCTAGAAAAAATTTTCAGGGAAGTGGCCCTAAATCAAAGAAACAACATTATGTTATCACTCTGCCTTCCATCCTGAAAATACTTGCATTTTATCATTTAGACTACCAAGGTTCCCAGTTTTCAGGGAAGTTGTGTTGCCTGAGTTGACCTTTGAAAATATCTGGGTAGGACAGTCAATCTGTTCTTTTTGTTATCTGAGTTTAAATTTTTCCCTGAATCTTTCACTTAATGTATACAAGTATCATTGAATTATAAACATCTGGAGTATACTTTTGTTATATTCTTGAAATAATCACTGTTGAAATAACCAACAGACCAAATTTATATGACACAAATGCTTTCTCAGTGTATAAAATGAAGTAACCATTCAGGAGTTCTTTTTAGGCATTAGGGGTACTTAAATGATTCAACGAAACATATATTTTCACATTAAAAAAACAATGTCTTCTAAATTTCTTACCAGCAACAATCTGTGTTTCCCTGCTGGGCACTGTTCCTGGGATTATCTATGAGAAGTTCACATAAATTCACACTTCTATACACATCTATCTGTTTTATTTCTATATTTGTATAAATGTATAAGGCACGTGATACAATATTTAGTCTGAGTCAACCCTAAAGTGTAAAAGTGGTTAATGGAACCAATCATTCATTTCCGTTCACTGTGTCATGGAACGTGTTTCTCCATTCTGAGAAATGGTTCTCAACCTTGGCTGCATGTTAGCTCCTGAAGTGCTTTCAAAAATTCTATTCCCTGAGCCAGGAACGGTGGTGCAGGCGTGTAATCCTAGCACTCTGGGAGGCTGAGGCTGCCTCCAGAAAAGGACTGGGGATGTTGCTAGTGAGAAGGCCCTGGATTCCATCACCAGGAATGGGAAAAAAGGAAAAACAAAACCAAACCCTTCCTGGGCGATTACATTGCGCAGGGAGGCGGCCATTCACCTGGTGACAGTCACCATCTTGCTTTCTTCCCTACCTTTGAAATGTCCTCAATTTCAACTCAGTGGGAATCATGCCGAACAGACAAAAGCAGTGGGCATCGGCATCAGTCTCGCCGAAGGCCCAGGAAAGATGGTGAAGTCCAAGAACAAAGGCTGCAATGAATTTAATGAATTCAGAATTCAGACTTTCTAAACCCCAGGCAAGGGTCTGTCTTTGAAGGTTATTCAGGGCTGAAAAACAATGGCATGCTTTCATATTCTTCTTTGAGTCTGTAGGATATCCCAAAAGGGGAATTCTCTTACATAACATTGATTTTGTAAATTTTTAACAGACCAGACCCACTTTGAATAGAACGGAATTTTAATCTATTTTTTAAGGCAGGGAGTGTAACCTTTTTTGACTTTACATACTTTTTTGCACCACCCATGTGGGAATATGAATATTGTGCAAAATATGAACCCTTCCTGGGAATGCCACAAATTCAAGAGCAATGCCAGCCATTTAATAATCATTTCTGCAGCCGGTTGGTAAAAGGGCATTTTCCACTAAATCTTAGAAATTTTGGAAGATAAATACTGCTGTAGAAACAAAGCAAATCATAGTTATTTGTGCAACATTATTCAATCAAACAATTTTGACTGTTTTAGCTTGAAATATATTTTATATATCCAGGGCAATTGACATGAAGTAAGGTGCTGGTTTAAAAAAAGATTTGGTCTTCCCAAAGTATCTGAAAAATAAAAATGTATCTTCATCTGCTCAAGGCTATGCACCCACTATGAGACTAATTTGACCTTCAGGTCTAGTAAAAATGTTTGATTGTATCAGTTAAAACACTGTTTAAGTAGGAAGGCTAGAATATGTTCATTAATGAGTATCAGGCAATGTCATCATCCACTTAAGATGGAAGGAAAGGGGATAAGATCAACATTATTCAATCCCTGAGTGATGGAGGAAGTAAAGCTTGAAGTGACATATACAAGCAACATGTATGACATCCATCAATATCAAGGGATTTTTATAGACATTAATTATGCAGTGCTTAACCCTTAAAGGTGTATTTTATGATTAACAAAGGAGACTGGGGGAAATAGAATTGATGGAGACAGCAATCAATGAATAATTCCGCATTCCATGCGCACTTATAACCCAACACTTTATATCCTTCTGCATGGAGTGGAAAGAATGGACTAATCCTTGGGCTGTGCTTTCCTTACTCGCCCTCGATCATGTTCTTGCTATAGTAACCTTGATCGGATTTAAAATTGGCGTTTTTTTCCTCTTCCTCTGCCTGTATTTTCTGCTTCTGTGAACAAAAGTCACAAATAAAACAGCAAAATTCTTCAGTCATTGCATTTCACTCATGATTCAAAGTGACTTTTGTCTGGTGTGAACTAAAAATTATTTTGGTGGTGAACAAAAAGATTCTTCTTTGGAATTCTGAGTAAGTACTTGAAGGATTGGCATTTGAAGCGAACTCCTACACTCCCATGAGAGGGGTTGAAAAAGTTAAGTGAACTGAATTATATTAAAACTTTTAAATGACAAGGGCCAAAAGAAAAAATGCCATACACAAACTAATAAAAAGTAGTTAGATTGTTAAAAAAAAGAAAGAGCTCTGTTTGTTTTTTAAATAAGGAGAGTGATTTTCAGTAAATGGCCAGATAATAAATACTTTTGTGTTCACAGGTACAAGTACTCAACTCTGTCACTGTAGCATAAAAGTAGCCATAGACAGCACATGACACATGGGAGTGTCTGTGTTCCAATAAAACTCTGTGGACACAGAAATCTGAATGTTTTATACTTTTCATGTGTCACAAAATTTTATTCTTCTTTTGATTAAAAAAATTAAACCAACATAAATCACATATATTTGCACTGTTTTTACATTTAAAAAAGACTATTTAAAAATGTAAAAACCATTCTTAGCTAGCAGGCAAGATAAGGCCTACGGGCAAGTTTGCCGACTTCTGGTCCAAGAGATTAAATATATTCCCAAATGTATTTCCAATTTGTGAGCTTTTCGCTTGAGCCAAAGTGACGTACTTAAATGCCATTTATCTGTTTTACAATACTCCCTTCACTGCTTAGCTCGTCATGGACACATAAGCTGCCTCCGTGGTGTGCTGTGGCCACCCACAGTACTGCGTGGAGAAGGTCACGGAAGCCGAGCAGACAGAGCAGCGGGCACACTGGCAAAATGGTCTGTCCATGGCGCTTACGCCTATGTTTGCTCTCACAGAATGCTTCTCATAGGTTCTACTGATAAGAATTCTAGTAATACTCTTAGAAACATTTCTCTCCAGGCATCAGTTGTGCAACTGAGACTATTGTTTTTTAATTTTTTTATTAGTACCTGTTTGCAATACATAATATTTACATTCATATTAGGAGTACTCGAGCATGCCAAGTACATGTACTTGGCATATCTTAATTCCTTTTGTTCCTCTTCCCCTCCCTCTGTCTCATCCTCTTTGCAAATGATCTATCTCCCTGTTTTCTATTCTCTTTTGTTTTGCTCTTTATTCGTACATTGGATTTCTCATATAAGTTATGCAATATTTAAACTTGTGTGTCTGATTTATATCACTGAACATTATGGTCTCAAAGTGCATCCATTTTCCTACAAATGATTCAAATTTATCCTTATTTATGGCAGAGTAGTACTCCATTATGTATAAATGCCACATTTTCTTCATCCGTTCATCTATTGATGGAGATACAGGTCACTTCCAAGATTTGGGTATTATGAGTTGTGCTGCTGTAAACATGGGTATGCATGTATCATTGTGGTATGATGTCTTTAACTCATTTGGGAAGATACTGAGAACAGGAATAACTGGGTTGAATGGAATTTCTAGTTTTAGGGCTTTTTTAGGAATCTCCATACTAGTTTCCATAGTGGGAGAATTTCAAAGATTCCTAGTAGTACAGTTTCATCTGATACTGATTCTCCAAACTGACAAGTGCATTTAATGGTCAGTTGTTCACCTCTCGTTATAGGCAGAAATGAAGTTGGGGATGAGGAGTAAACAAAATAAGGCCATTTGCATCTCTAATGCCTAGAAACAGCTAGTCATCATTACATCTGCCAAAATTAACACTAATGAGTATAGTTACATAATGATATCTGTTTACCTCCACTCAAACTGAAAGCTCTTCTAAACCATAAACAGCATTTAAAAATTGTTCTCCATATATTGTTGACTACCAGGTTAGAAAAATAAACACTGAACTCCTGGTGGTGGAATTTATAAATATATGGAGCAGATTCTGTAGTGTTAATATGGAAATTTCAAATAAAACCTGACAAGGTAAATACAGTATCACATATCAAAATGACTTAAATTGTAGTCCATGGAACACTAGACGTAAATTTGTATGCAGATTATGTTTTATTAGGTTTTTGAAGTTCCCTAGGCAGCCTGTCTTGCCAGGGGATTTGGAAAAGGTAACTATCCTAACCAGTGGAAAAAAAGCATTAAAAATTAAACCAACATAAATCACATATATTTGCACTCTGTTGCGAATCCAACCTGAAGATAGCCTCAGACTCCTGCAATGTAATTAAAATATCTTAAAACAGTTTAGTTACATATAAGGAATTTATGCATTTATGCAGGTTACATGTGTTAATACAAGTGTGTTTTCATATTAAGGACTGTGATTAAAGTTCCTCAGAAAAAAATATATGACTTGTGGCACTCAATGTGTCTGTGTCCTGATGGCGCTGGAGTGGCAGTGTTGGGTGTCACAGCTACGAACACAGTTCCCGAATGTCACTCTGAATGTTATGGAATGAAACAAGCCAGATCTCTGTTTGCTTTGAAAGGTATCCAGACCTAATATTATACTTTAAAGACATTCTGAAGTACTGACTTCGGAATAAGAACAAACATTCTTTAAGACCTGGACAAACCCAAAAGGAATTACTGAAATCTCCTATTTCAAGCACACATTTTAATAGTAGTGTTCAATGACAAGTCATTAAATTCCAGCAACCTGACTCTTAGGTACAGGTCTCCGAAGGCTAAAATTAGGGGCATTTGTCTGCTTACCTTGCTATTTGACTGTGTATTGCTGTACAGGGAAGTACAAAGCTCATCTGTTAAGTTGGATTTACTATTCTCTCTTGGTGTCCATATCCTTGCCTAAAGGCTCCTATTGAGAATGGTGTGAAATCAGCTGTCCCAGCATGAACTGTTAAAATTACAAACTCAAGTAAATGTCACTAGAAATACATAACATGAAAGAGGTTGATTAATGGCTATGTGAAAATGCAGTAGAGATGCATTCGTTAAAAACAAAATGATAGGAAAAATTAATCACCCCTTTTTTGCATAAATTCTCATTCTTTCTCTTTTTCCTCCTCTTCCTTTTCTTTTTTGGTGGTACTTCAAATTGAACCTAGAACCTTGCACTGAGCTATATCCCAACCCTTTTTTATTTTAAGACAGGGTCTTGCTTAGTTGCCCAGGCTGGACTCAAACTTTTGATCCTCCTATTTCAGCCACCTGAGTTCTGGGAATTACAGGCATGCACCGCTGCACCTGGCAGCCTCATTCTCTAAGCAACATGTTACACAACTGTATCTTTCACAAACTTGACCTATACTTAATGTTTTAGTTAATACTTAAAAATTGAGTCTGCCTACTTCCATCCTTACCTTTCAAAGGATCATTCTAAATTGTTCTTATTGTCTTCGGTGGTGATTGTGGGAGGGTAGTGTTGAATTCTATCAAGTAGTAGCATTCTTACTAAAACCTTCTTGTATTTGTCAGTTTTTTGTCACTGTAATAAAATACTCAAGGCAGCTAACTTTATGAAGAAAAAAGATTGTGGAGTTTCAAGGGCATGGCAGCTTCGTTGGCTTAGTTTTGTCGAGGACTTTATGGCAAATGATGAATTTGCCATAAGACAAATAGTGGTGGAAGCACTTGTTGGAGATATCTCAAGCCTCTACAAGCCAAACTCAGGACTGTATAAAAACACTCGAGAGATCTACCAGAATCCCATAGGAACTACCTTCCAAGGACATGTCCCCAGTGATCTAAGCACCACTCGCTCAGTCTTGCTTCCTAAAAATTCTACCATTTCCTAATGGTGCCACGCTGGGGACCAAGCCTTTTATCACAGTAGGCCCTTAGGGAATACGCAAGCCACACCTAAGCCATAGCACTCAGCCTTCCCAACAATGAATGTTAGTACATCCTTTCTCCTTACAGAGTAAGAGCACTGTGCAAACAATCACCTGTGAAAGAGGTAATAAATTAAGGCCAGGAGTAACATGGCCCAATTTCAGATAGAATTTGAAATAGACGTGTCTAGGATAATTGCTATACTGTCTCCCTATTTATATAAATCTGTGTTTACAAGAATTTGTTATATTTGTCTTTCCAGAAATCTTGAGCTCTGGATGGAGTTGTATAAAGTTTCTTAAGAATACTTCTAAATTGTCAAAGCCCTCTTCTTGGGTTCAGACTCAACTCTACAAATGAGCAAAGATGTAAGGGTAGAAAGTGTGGTTTGCACAATCTATAGTAACTGCTGAATTAACTAATTAATTGATGTATTAATTTGGATTTCAGAAGGGTTAGCCAACGAATGTTCAGTTTTCCATGCTAAGGGTTCCCGCATAAGTATTTGGACAAGGTATAGTGGGAAGGGACTAAGCCAGAACGGGTGTACAGCAGGTATTTCTGCTATCTCTTTGGAAGGCTACATGCCCATGCTGAGGCTCCACAGAAGAGTGGGCTCAGGATGGAAGGGGCGTAGCATGGGGGCTGGGGAAGTAGGGAAATAGATGCATGTGCAAGACAGATTTGATGGCATTAAATAGTGATGTGAACATTCACTGAGATTTAGGATCCCTTTGATTTGTTTTGGTTTAAGGATTTGAACCCTTTTAAAGAATGTTTTTCTCTTGGGGAAAAAAGAGATTTAGGATCTTATGCACTTTTTAGAAATACACATACGTAAGTCTCAAATAGGAGCCAGCAGTCTAGGTGGAAATTCTGACAGTAATCACAGTGTCATGAAAATATTGAGCAATTAGATTTAGTGTTTTGGGGAAATGTAATCTGAGAGTGATTGGGATATATTCTTGCAGGTATATGTATTAAATCAAAAATATAAGGGAAATCATTTATGAAATATATTAGCATACTTTTAGTTTGATGGGGTAAGTGTTAGAAATTAAGATTGTATCAGTATTACCTCCAAACTTGAAAAAGAACTTACATGTGTTGAACACGTCATGTGCTAGATGCTCTTCCAAGGACATTTGCACACTTCTAACCACCTTGACAGCTCCATGAGGAAACTGGGCACAGAGAGTTTAAGAACTTATCAACAGTCTTGGAGCTAGAATTTGAACCCAAGCAGACTGGGACTGGGTTTTATGTGCTTAACCATTATGCTCCTCAGATTAAAATATCTATAGATCATAGTGCTGTTGAATTTTCTTCCAGTTCTTTGAGTTGTATCAAGCTAACTTTCCAGCCACAAGCATCCTTCCTAAAGCCCATGGAGTGGTTGCTATTTCAGATTTACATAAAAGGTTAGGGACAAAGATTAGTGTTTGACAGAAGCAGGCATATGTCTACCAGTGGCTCAGAAAATGTTGGCATTTTGGCTTTTATCTTCTGGATCGATCAGTGATGGCAAACTTTTAGAACTTTCAATGATAACAAACAGCCCGCTGTGGTATGTGTGCCATAGGTTTGCCACCCCTGTATACCAAGGATTGGCAAACAGTTATGGGCCAAATCTTACTTACTACCTGTTTTTATAGATAAGGTTTTATTGGAACACAACCCTTGCCACTCATTTGCATAGTGTCTATGGCTGTCTTCATGTTAAAACAGCAGCAGAATTAAATTACTGTAACTTAGAGCATAAAGTCAGTAAAGCTGAAAATACTTGCTCTATGGCCTTTTACAGAAAATTTTGCTGAGCCCCTGTTCTAAACACAAGTGCTGCACTGTTTAATATGGTAGCTCCTAGACACATGTAGATGGTGTGAGTTCGATGTGTCCAAAGACTTAGTAAAAAGAAAGAAAAAGAATGTAAAATAGCTCACCAATTTTCAAATATTTACAGCAGTACCTTGGTTCCTGGATTTAATACATTCCACGATGCCAGGAAAGATGGCCGCATTCGTGCTCTCCGTACCTGATGTGGACTTCGCAAATGATAGCACAATTTTGTCAACTATTTCCTTTCATGAACTGACTTGTTCGTTCATGAACAAAAGCATTCATGAACCAAAGCATTACTGTATTATATGTTGAAATGATATTAAAATTAGCTTTATTTGTTTCTACTGTTTAAAATGTGACTGCTGGAAAATTTAACATGTGACTTGAATTTGAGACTCACATTAGATTTCTGTTGTTAATACTGCTCTAGAGCCTGGAATTTGGAGGATCTGTGACCTCTAGAAAAAGTCAGAAAGAAGGGAAACGAAGGATGGGAGGAAATGATCTCTCTTGTATTTGCAAGTATCTTTCTAAAACAACAAAAAATTTTAAATTCAATTATTCCTCATAAGAAGGAATTTTCCAGAAGTATGGGTTTGGTTGTCTATGGAAATAGTCTTAGGTGGGTTCTTACAGAAGCTGACTCTGAGAATTTGAATTGGGAGGTGATCCAGGAAGCACCTGGAAGGGCTAGGGAACAGGGAAGGGAAGGAAGTGGAAAGAGGGCATGTTAATGAGAGCGTTGTTGCTGTGGACCCACACACTCCCTCCCAGTGGAGCCTTGGGGAGGACTCTATAGAACCAGTGTCAGAACGGTCCCACCCAGGTGAGGAAGCTGTGCTCTTCATCCACCAGTTACAAGTAGTTTCATGTCTCCTGGGGGCCTCAACCACCCCTGACTCTCCCCAGCACTACAGCCTGCCTGCCTGCCTGGGGCCTGGTACAACCCTGGGGCAGAAAGGCTTTGGGGTTTGAAAGAAAAAGTCATCAGCAAACAGAATGATGTCTCCCCTTCCAGTTTCTAGCACTGGAATCAAACTGAATGTTTTATCCTCAAATCCACAATTTCAACAAACATTTGTGTAGTTTCCTGGTGTATGTGTTTATTTTCTCATGGGAGCTTAACAGTAGCATAGATTGGTGGACTCATCATTATCCCCTCATTATGGACAGATGACCCGAGCCCAAGACATGTCCAGAATCACTTGTCCCGGAGAGTCCAGCTGAGATGGTCACCTTGGCTTCCTTGCTCGTATGTGATCACTCATGCCTGACTCCTTGGGTTTCCACAAAGCTCCACTTGATATGGAAATGTGAACATTTTGAAGTTTTTAAGGTGACAAGAGGAAACTAAAACTAATGTTTTGACATGCTGTAGAATTTTTTAGACATCTATAGGGAAGTAGATATTTATAGCTACTTAGTCCCAACACTTACACCAAAAAATGTTCTCTCTCTTTTGCACATGCACAGTCAAAATCAAGAGGTCATAGGCCCTGCTGTCCACCACACAGGATGTTAATGATAGAGTGAAATTCCATAAAAACCTCCCGAGAAGTGCCTGTAGTGGGAGCGAATGGATGCCTGGCTTATTGAAGACTGGATTGTGTTACCTTCCCCTTACCCAGGTGCTCTTCCCAAGTGTTGTCAGCCCCTTTGGTACTAGTTTCTCTCCCAGTTTAATTTCCCTTTATTATGCTTCTAACTGATTCAGTAATTCTTTGTGGACTTCAGTAACACTTGTACTATTTAAATCTGAAGAACCCCAAAGGATCTGGATAGGTCAGAGTGTTTAAACCACAGGCTTCGGTCTATGTATTAGTTGATTAAAAACAGATTTTATACATGATGTATACTTAATAAAGGGAGGGGAAGCAAGCAGATGTTTGTAAAGTCTAAATGTGTTGGATTGCATTTATTTGGCTCCATTACTGACTAGTTTTAGAGAAGTCATACCTATGACAATTGAACTGTAAACAGTCAGATGATGTATTTCCCTAGAAATTTCCTGCTGTGAAGGGTCAGCCAAGAAGGAAAGTAAAAGGATTCCCTAAGATTAACACAGCAGAAGACGCTGACTAATATACCCCTACAATAGTCATATCTAAATCAAGGACACTGACTGATAGAATGCCTCAGAATTATTCTCTAGTCCCTGACCATGAAGTGCTTACCAACTGCAGTTTAATCCAAATGGTAGAAAAACTTTTGACTTTTTATTCCAAGGGAGGGGGAGATTTTTTTGTTAAGAGGTCTAAAAGCAACTTTTTCTTTGATGCAAACACAGCATCATTAGGTTGCACTTAAAATCATTCAGCGTGGCTCATTCTCTGACGCTCTGCCCTTTCCTTATATCCCATCTTTTAAGTGAGAAACAGTTCCTTTTTCTTTTTTAAAATAGTCATATTTGAGATGTTTTGAGTGTCTCAAAGACAAAGTTGAAGATTTCTTGTTGGTATTCCAGTCTGGATAAAATAGGTACAAGCTTCCTCTCTGAAATCTGAATACATGAATTATAGGTAAAATATTTTCAAGAATACACAACCAAGCTTAGACGTAAGTGAAAGATCCCCAAAGACCAGAAATGAAAGAAAGTGTAGAATGGTTAGTGGAGACTGAAGTGCAGCTGCTCTCGGAAGTGCAGATGAAATGGAGTGAGGGACTTCCGGGACACTGTCCGGGGCAGAAGCCCCATGTAGCCGAAGGTGCAGACTTCTTCCGTGCCCTCACTGGGCTTGAAAGACGCCTAGCACCTTCCCTGGAATTGAAGCCAGACATGGAGCTCTCATGGAAGGAAACAGTGGCACGGAGCTAAACCAGGATCTGTGCCTCAGTTGCACTTGGGGGTCTCATGGGAGCACTTTCTTTGGGGAAGAACCTCAAGTCCTTCCCTTGGAGTGTGCGCCTCACCCGTCTGGGCTGCGTCAATCCCCAAATCACAGCACAGACCACAAAAGTCACGTCAGACGAACTGTCACACAAAAATTTTAAGACACAAGATGGAATGAGTTCTTTGCAAAACATTAAGCAAACACGGAAACATGGAATTGACCTTTCTTAAAATAGGTTAAGAATATACACATTAAGTTCTCTTGAAATTATGAAGAAGGGACTTTCATCTTTGGAACAGGAGCAGAAAGCAATTCACTAAGAAAAGGGAAATGTGGTAAAGAACCTACTCGCAGTGAAAACACAGTCATTGAAATTAAAAAAAAAATCCAAGCAATATAATAAATGCCAGATTAACCTGTTTAAGAATAACCAGAGATTTCTGCTTCTGACACATTCTTTTTAAGCATCAGATAAAAATGATTCTTTAATACACCCTTCTAATTAAAAACATCCCGAAAAGCAGAACTAGCTAAACTTTTCATAAATGCTACAACATAATGAACTGTTATCACCTTTCTGAACTTGTTATTGTTCCAAATCTCTTTGTTATTTTGGTTTTGTGTTTTGCATGTGAGAGATGGAACCCATGGCCTTTTGCATGCCAGGCAAGTGCTGCACCATTGAGCACCCTCAATCCTCCAATTTCCTTTATCAGATGGCAGCACAAATCTGAAATCTATTATCTTTTTCACGAAGTTTCCCACTGTTCCATATCTTTGCTGTATTTGGAGAATTATCTACATGGTAAAACACATAGTTTCCCTAACCCCTTGCCCTCTCATACCTCCCTGACGTTATCATGGCATCAATCTATTCCCTGCTTATGGAGGACTCTTCTGCACGCTTGTTTCTGCCTGTGTTTCATCTTCCCAAGAAATTCCCACTCTTGTTCAACAAAACTCTTGCCCCTCCTTCCAACCTCACCTGAAGGATTCTATCTTCTTAAAACTTTCTCCAGGCAGACATCAACTCTGCCTTCCCTCTTTACGACAGCTCTCTCCCATTGCATAGGCATCTCCCTGTGAACAGTAGGTTTTGTTTTTTTACTTTTACTTTTCCAGTGTCTCTCGCAGAGTCTGACATACAGTAGAAGCTTAATAAGTACTTGGATGGATGGGTGGATGTGTGGGTGGATGGCTGGTATACATGAAGAGCACATGGAATGGAGGAGTGGGCAAATTTAATGAGTCTGACCCAGAACAGAAGATTATTGTGGTTGAAAATATGATTAAACATTCATTCAGGGAATTTTAAATTTGATGCTCTAAAGGGATAGAGACTAATTCTCTAGTCTTAAACAGGATAATCATATAAATACAGTATACAAGGGAATTTGATATAGCATTGATAACAAAGAATGTACTATGACTGAGTAAAAATGTGTGACAAACACTTCTTATAAATGCCTATAAATGGCCATATTGTCAGCAGTATCTGCTCAATTCGAACATTCTTCCAAGAAATTAAATTCAGCCTGACTGTGAAATGGTAACTCCTACAAATCCAATAGTAGGTGATTTGATGTGGGAATATATTCCTTATATTATTGCTATTTCTGATTCAGGCAAAGGAATAAAAATCCAATTACTAGCTTTCTCCCTAGCTCATGACCTAACAGTAATTGATAGCTAATTATTCAGTTAAATATAGTTGAGTTAGTGCAAGAAGCAGGAACAAAAAAATGTAATTTGAGTATTTCTAAAATGTTCTTTGAAATGCAACTTTTGAAATTCCATTTTAAATATATAAATAATTGAAATTACATTGATTTCATTGAGATGTCTGAAAAGTGTACCTGTTTTCTTGAGTATGAGTAATTTTGTGTATACTAAAGTAGAAAAGCATACAGAATAACATTTTCCTCTCTTTTTTGAACAGCAAAACTTAGAGAGTAACCTCACCAACCTTATTAAGAGGAATACGGAACTGGAGACCCTTTTGGCTAAGCTCATCCAAACCTGTCAACATGTTGAAGTGAGTATCTCTCTGTATCTGTGTGGAGTATTTCCGAGGGAAGCTGCTAGATCATGGTTTTTATATACTCATCCTTTCTAATTTTGAAATAGAACTCTTTCTTAAAATTAAACTTTTTGCGGAAGCCCAACATACTAGTTGGTTGAAACTGGAAACAACTAGAACCTCAGAGAATATCTCCCCATCCGGGGCTGCCTCCGCTCTCTTTACTGCTCTCCCTGGAGCCAATATTATATAGCATTCCTAATACTGTAGGTTTTACGAAGAACAGCCAAAAAAAAGCACTATTTATAAGGTGTTCTGTTAGTTTACTGGAGCTGCCGTGACAAATTACCACAAACTTGGACAGCATAAAGCAACAGAAATTTATTTTCTCACAGTTCTGGATGCCAGAAGTCCAGTGTCCAGGTGTTTGGAGCAGGGGTGCTGTCTGAAGGCTCCGGGGGGCATCCTTCCTGCCTCTTCCCACCTTCTGGTGGCTGCATGCAGTCCTTGGAGTTCCTTGGCTTGCAGCTTCAGCACTCTAATCTATACCTCTGTTGTCACATGCTATTCTCTCCATGTGTGTCTATGTCCAAATTTCCTTTTCCTTATGAAGATAACAAGTCATTGGATTAGGGCTCATGCAATCCATTCTGCCCTCACTTTAAACTTGTTTATATCTTTAAAGACCCTATTTCCGAATAGAAGCCCATTCACAGATACTGCCAAATATATCATTTTGGGAGATACAGTTCAATCCATTACATATGTGTACTGAATGCTTCTTAGTTATCAGTTACATTTCCATGAAATCACCCCAATTGCAGCAATAAATGGAACCTGCAGTGATTCTGCAGTGTGTAAGGGAAGAATGGATGCCAGTTCCTTAGCACAATTTCCAAAGTCCCCTTCCATTTTCTCCCGATCTGTCTTTCCCATTACCCCACACATAAGTGAAGCAATTGCCCACTCACTCTGCTTTCAAGCTCACTGGACTTTAACCCAGCAGGTCCCTCTGCCTGATACCCTCTTCACCATGTCTGTTTGTTGGAATCCTTTCTGTCTGTCCCCAAGTCCTGAGTCAAGGGGCACTTCCAATGTGGATATTTCCCTGGTCCCCAGGACGAAAGTCATCTCTCCTTTCTCTGAATCAATATTTAATCAATAGTCTTCTTATGTCTCTTATTGCTATTTCACGTTTGGTGGTTCATTTTTCCATCAGAATGTGAAGTCTTTGAAAATAGGGATCAAGTTTAATTTATCTTTGAATCCCAGATTCTTGTGCAGTAGTTTTCACACAGTAGGAGTTCATACCTGTAGTGTACTTTTTATGTTCTTATATAGCCATTAAAATAAATTTAAATTTAAAAAGGAAGTTCAAGGAATTTGTTTTTTAACAGGTATGCATGATGATGACTCTTTAAGTGGCCAATTTGACCACTATACCAATGCTTGCAAGTTTAGCTTTCCAAAATATCCACAGTGACAGAAGCAAATTATTTGGAGTACACCTTTTAGATTTTTGACAATAACTTCATTTTCAAAACAGAAGTCGTTTCAAGTCCCTTACATCACCTAATCAGTAATTATATTTGTGGCCTCCTGTGTGCCTATAACCTTGGAAGTAGATGCATAATACATCAAAGAAGAATGATTAAAAAAAAAAAAAACAACCACAATGTGTTAGAGAACCACATACACACACATTAACAACATGATTAAAGACCAGTATAGGCCGGCACAGTGGTGCGTGCCTGGTATCCCAGCTACTGGAGAGGCTGAGGCAGGAGGACCACAAGTTGGAGGCCAGCCTGGTAACTTAGTGACACTCTATCTGAAAATGAAATAAAAGATGCTGCGTATGTAGTTTAGTGCTCCCTGGAATCAATTCTCAGTAAGACACACACATACACACACACACACACACACACACACACACAGAGCACAGAAGGCAATGGTTCTGACCTAGTAGACTACTGTTTCTTTTGATAACAAGATTCATTTTTTCACACACAATTATCTGTAAAGTGGGGCTACAGCTTAAAATTAATGATAGAATAGTCAAATGGTGGGCACTTTTTTTTTTCATTTCTACTGGCACACAAAATATGAGCAAGCCATTTCCAGTATCCTAGATCAGATGAGTATGATAGGTACAAGAGGAATTAGAAGAAGAAGAAGGAAGTGAGTATAAATCGTCTGAAACTTTATGGCAGAGTCAGGATTTGAATCTGAGCCTGTGGATTTCACAACTACTGTTTTAAAAACTACTCCAGAGATTGGGATGCCAGCTTCTCCATGCAGCGGGACGGTGTTTGCTGATGATGCATTCCTCAGCACAGGAGAAATTAGCAGGTGCTGCTTTGGGGCACTTTCAGCTACAAAGCAGTCCTCTGACAGAAGGCTTCCAATACTTTCTATTCATAAGGTTTGTACTTTTACTTACAAACTCCCTTTGCGATTGGAAATTTAAGACCGATTGTTAATTGGCAACTTTTTTAAACTCCAATTTTTTTGTGTGCTTTTCTGCCACGGTGGGCTAGGGGTAGGAATAGGGTGCTTTCCTCCCCTATGTGAGCCACGCTCTGCAGCTGTTTATCATCTGAGTGCTGATAAAGGGCGGTGTGATGGGTGATGGAGGGAAAGACAAGAGGAAGGCAAGGGAGGAATGAGAGGAAAATGGAGGCAAGAGAGCAGAGCTGACCGTCCAGCAAGCGCATGCCGAGCCCCCACACCCTTGCTTTAAGAACTATGTGAACCTCAAGGCAGAACCAGTCTCTGCATCAAATTGGATGGAGTCAGGAGTGTGTGGGCAGCAGCAGCAGCAATAGCAAAACTGAGACCTTTCTAACCTTCTGCCTGAACTGAATTCGCTCATGGCAATGATTGCCCCAGGGAAAACGTTGAGACTTGTTGATTAAACAACATTAAATATAATAATGAACAAGCATAATGTTTTCATTATTGTAAAGTGAATATGTATTAGATGAACAAATGGATGAACAAAATAGAATAATCCATGTGCCATATTTTATTTTTATGATGCGATGGCATTTGATGTTCGGGACAATAAGAAAGAATTATTTCTCTTTCGGTTAAAAAAAATTACCTGTGCTTTATGGTAAATCTTATAAATGCTTTATGGATTGGGTGATTATTTCATTCAATTTCAGCGAGTTACTTCTTAAAACATTAGTGTCTGGTTTCCATTATGGCTGGTAGTGATTTCAGAACAAATGCCTTGTTCTTAATGCAATATTAGTATGACTTGAATTTACAAAATGCTATTCATTTTAGCATGATGTAAAATTACATTCTATCATGTTCAGCAATTTCAGATGAGAGATAAATTCAAAAAATTGACAAGCAGCCTATTTTTATTTCAGGAGATCAGATATTATTTTAGTTGAGATACAGGCTTTTAAAATAACGCTATTACTGAATCGATTGTAGCAGACTTGCAAATCGACACATATGTGCCCTTAGAAATTATTCTAGACAAGGAGTAAAGAATATTTATTCCTTTCTCCGTTGCTTTGTATAAATTCTTTGGAATGGAAGCAAATGCTTGTGGATGAATAAATTCAGAAGTTGAAAAATTTATTGTAGATAAAGGTTAAATAAAATTATTTATGATTAGAAAAATAATGATCATAGCAGTACCTATTTTCCCATGTATTTCCTTATTCCTAATTATTAATATTCTTGGAGAATAGTTTTTAAATTGTTGAACACCCAGTTCTCATATAATAATCAAATAAATCCATGTCAGAGAGTTCTTTAAATTATTAATGAAGGAAAAGCACGATGATAAAGCTTGCTCACAAGAGGATAGTGTAGCCAGATGCAGTGGCAATAGGTGCATAATAGAGTGGAAACAAAGACAGAGATCACATGCTTGTCCAAAAGCGGGCAGGGGCTGGGTGTAGCTCAGTCTGAGGCCCTGGGTTCGATCCCTGACTGAGGCTGGCTTCATGGGATGTATGCTATAAATTATATATACCCTCGCAAGGGACATAATCTTCTCTTTGCCTTATTTCCAAGTTTTGGATAATTTTGCTTAAAATGATTTTCTTCTCTGCAGATTGTTGATCTACAACAGTCTATAGTAGTTGTGTTTGTTAAACAGATGCCGTGTAGTTGTACTTCGGGGTGAAGGCATAAATTTGCCTGTGATCATTTCCTTTTTTTTTTTTCTTTTCAGTATTGGCGATTGAACCCAGGGCCTTGCACTAAGCTGTATCCATAGACCTTTTCTCGTGGGTTTTTTTTGTTTTTTTTTAAGACAGAGTCTTGGTCTGTTACTAAATTGCCCGGGTTGACCTCAGACTTGCCATCCTCCTTCTCAGCCTCCCAAGTAGCTGGGATTGTAGGCGTATGTCCCCATCCCCCATCCCCCATGCAATCAGTTACTTTAATTTGTTTAAGGACCACACTGGTTTGTTAATGCCCTTAGTGTGAATGGAGCACCTGACATGTGTGGCGCTGTGCTAGGTACCAAAAGGCCATGCTTGCAGGACACTCATGAACCTCCCAAGGACAAATGAGCACCTATGACACGATAAAAAGTAGAAAACTGTACATTCCACAACAGGTGTGGATTACGTACTTCAGAATTTCACAGAAATGAGAAATTATTCCAGTTGGGGTGTGGAAAGTTAGCCAGCTACCCTGGCCTACCTCAAAGGGGAGGTATCCTTTGAATTTATGGAGGGGAAGAAAAGCACCGCTAGCAGGGTAGAGAAAAGCATACGGATGAATGAATAACGCATATACATGGAGCAAGGAATTCATTCTGGAGAAATGAGAGGAGCGATAGGAACCAGCTTTGGAGAGATGGGAGCCTTTGAAATTGCATCTGCATTTGAAGTTTGCTTTTGAAGGCTCAGTGCAGGTTAAAGAATACATAGATCTGTGCATGTTTCACACTTCTGATTGGAATCACTAACTCTTTCCAGGAAATGGTATTTTGGTTATTGAGAAAATAATATGGACGTTTTTGTGCAAAACAATCACTCATGCAAGGGAAAACTTCACAGCACTAGGAAGCTAGTACTCCTTTCTCTTCCTCTTCCTGAAGGTGTCCTTGTGTTTGGGGATGGAGCATTCCTCGGAAAATGATTCCCATGCCAGCTGGAGCTTAAAACCTCTCTGAGTAGAGGCAGCCTCTAATTGTTATAAATTAAATCAGTGAATTCCTTCCCACTACTCAGGAGGAAATTCCACATCCTTATAAGTCCGTCCCTCCTCCTGGGGCTTCACCTCTGCTTTTCTTTAAAATGGAAGCGTCTGAAGGCCTCTCCCCTCGCTCTCCCCATTGTTTTCATAACTTGCTTTAGAAATGAAGGTAGACAAATTGAATGGCTTTTTGACTGTGTAAGTGCCAGATCTTTTAACAACTAGAGAGCTGAGGGTATGAAGGCCAAGGCAGTTTGGGACTCAGGAGGTAGAGACATCGAAAGAGCAAATTCAGATAGATTCTTGAGAATTGATTGTGTAACTACATGGCTGGGATTCTAAAAACGGATAGCATATTTCCCCTCTGGTTTCTTTTATTCAAAAGAGGAGTACAACAGAAAGTTCCCTTGGGAAGAATTTGAAGCTAATGTTAGATGGAGTGTAGAACAAACTGATGAGAATTATGATCACTTATGAGAAGTGATCACAGTTAGGATCAGCTGCAGAAGTTACCTTTGCTAGGTCAAAAACAGATTATATTGCTTTCTCATCACATTGCCCTGACTGTTTGCTTTGGAAAATCAGGAGACCTGGTTCATTAACTAAGCAAATATTAGCATGAGGGATGTGCCTCAAATTCTGCACACATTCTGAGAATCAAGTTCTTTTGTAGCACATATAACACCCTGACCCACAGCAGATGTTCATTTGGACAATTACAGGTGACCATGACTATAAATTCACAGTGAGATCGTGATAGACAACAACTGGAAAAGAGTGGCTGGTTTCCACAGCTGTTTAGAGAAGCCAGAACCCCAGAAGACCACACTATTCTTATCCGAGGTCATCCAAGAAGGGGATGCCCTAATCTAGTATCCTCTCAAAATCCTGGTCTTGGCTCTTCTGGCTTATCTGATTTTGTTTGTAAGCATTTTTAAAAATTTTCTTTGCCACTAGATTTTAAAACTTTTTTCCTTCTATTTTGCTTTCTTACCGAGATTTTCCAGTGCTGTTGGCATACAGAGCAACAGACTTCTTGTGGGTGAACAAAGAGCCATTTCATTAGATCTCTGCGCTAATAGAGAGCTCTGTAAATCGAGAGGTTCGAGCAGGATGACTTGTCTTGGGTGTTGTGTAGCTTAAAAGAAATTGTAAAAAAAAAAAATAACCTGGCAGCACACATCTGTAATCCCAGCACTCTGGAAGGTTGAGATGGGAGAAATGCAAGTTCAAGCCTAGCCTGGGCAACTTAGTGACTTAGGAAGACCCTGTGTCAAAAGTGGGTGGGGTGGGGACGTAGCTCAGTGTGAAGACCCTGGGTCCAAATCCCAGTACTGGAAAAAAAAAAAAACTTGCCAAAACAGATGATGACTGTAGAAGACTTTCAAGTAACTGACCAAGCCCTAAAAGTGATTATTTGTAAATTTTGCCATAATGAAAAATAACTAGGTTAAAAAGAAAGATGAGCCTTTTTACTTAATTTTGTTGTACAGTTTTATAATAGCAAAGCATTCTCTTTCTATGGGAACATCGGCAACTGCCTCATCCAGAACCACTGGATGAAGACCAGCATCCGAGTGCACATGTGCTGTTCACGTCCTATGGACACGCCTGGGACCTTGGGTGAAGTGTATCCCATGGGGGCCCAACTCGAATGTCTAAAATTATAATCCACTGTCTCTTCCAAGTGAGGATCAGATTCCACCCCACCTGACTCCTTGAAAGGGTGCTCTTCAGAGTCAGCTTCTCGGTTCTCCGCGTAAACTGCTGTAGAAGGAAGGTACTGTGATAGGTCAAACATGGTGGCATTCAGAAACTGGATTATGCTAACTTCCATGGTAAAATTGATTCTTCAGGATTCCCATGGAAAATGAGAAAAGAAACCATTTGGCTTGTAGAGAACATCATCATTTCACAGAAAAATTCATTTTTTAGGCTATTATGTGTGTATAATGTTTGCATATCCAGTTTATGCCACCAGATTTACTGAAATCGACAATTTAGGAAGCAAACAGTTTATTTGGTGGAGATTAGATTTCATTGTTTATTAAAGAATATCTGACATATTTCCGAACGTCTCCCCTTAGATAAAATGCCCTTGCCTCAGAAAATTTATTTCTAACAGGCACTGGACACCTTTACTTTTTGGGGTATATTCATGAGGAACAAAGAGAAGATATCAATAAAAGTCTTCTAGTATTTTAGAATAAGAGATTACTCCTCTGAACAAATAGATGTAAAGCTTAGTTGATACTACTTTTAGAATAACATTCCTAAGCTTTGGATTTGAAACTTTAAAAAAAAACTAAAAAACAAAAAACCAAAACATTATCCACACTCCTCATCATCTGTTAACTTTCTAGTTTGGGTGGAGAGAACTCTTGTGTCACATCCAGAATCCTACTGGGCGGCTCAGAGTAGAGTTTGATTACTAGAATGTGCCTACGAAGACAGTCTCTGTGTTATGTTGAATTTAGTAGCACAGATTCCCAAGTTTAACACTTGTGGAGTAATAAGCTTTAATTGGAGGCCCATTGGCGGAACAGTAAGAAGAGAGAAAACATGGTTTTTGTGATATATCTTAATGTGGTCTTGCTGCACAACACAGGAATTCTTTACTACATCTCCCTTACACTACTTTAGTCACACCCTCTTTATTTTGAAAGACTGACATACTGGACTGGCTAGAGCAGTGAAGGTGTCTCTGCCATGTCATAAATAATAATAGGAACAATTTGTGACATTTGTTAAAATGGCCATTGTAAGTTAGCTTGAACTCAGCTTTCATATTAGATGATCTTAGCCGGATGGATCCAGGTGAGAGTCAGAACTAAGAGGGGATGATTCCAGGTGAGAGTCAGAACTAAGAGGGGATGGATCCAGGTGAGCAGGTGACTCTCAGATAGAGTTGGGTTCTGTTTGGGCTCCTGTTCATTCCTTGCAGGAACAAGCAGAATTCCAACACACTTCCAACAGTACATCACTTTTGTAACCTATTTCGCTTCTGAGCCTGACATTTGGTTTAAATTGTTGCTTCTCAATAAATGAATATAAAATTGTCTTCTTTATGACAATCGGGCCAAAATGATCCCTGTGTATAAAATAATTATGGATTATGAGAGGAAGACACATCATCCTTTACCTTCATTCAATTGACTTCTACTTTTAGTAACTAAACGTTGAGGAAAAAATGAAGAGCTTTGTTCTAAATTTGAAATTCCACTGCAAAATAATTGAGTTGTGTATATAAAACTTCCATTAACAAGGGTGCAATTGTAGTGCTGGTTATTTTTGAAACAGAAATATGAAATTTTAAATTCAGCTTTTTAAGAGGCCTGAAGCTACCACAGAAAGGCTCTTAGTGAGGAGCAACATATAAAGATTTTTACAACCAAGTGAAGTAATTTCTCTGCCTAGGAATTGATGATAAAACCTTTACTCTACTTTAAAAAGTACTTTCACTAGCTATAGCATCAGGTTTATACGTGTAAAGTGATGAGACCTGTTGTAGAGGCCTAATTCTCTGACGAGGCAAGATTGTTGTTGGGCTGGGATAAGTTCACTAAGGAAGCTTTCGGTCAGTTTCTAAGATTGGGAAGAGGGTGCCTTGTTCATCTTACAGGTGTGAGAAGGGCAGATTACCTTACAGAGTTGTAATAGTTGTACAACACAACTGCAAAGTAGGGAAAGCAAAAGTGGTAAGACTTGTGCAAATGTACACTAGAAACTATTGTGACCACTTGAGACTCTAATAATCACTTCCTAATTTAGTTATCTCAATAGCCTTTTGATTTAAATATCATTCCAGTGACCACAGATATGTGGCCTAAGGCCAGATATAACAAAAATCCTCCATGAAAGAAATGAGTTAAAGCCAACCAACTAGTAAAGTAACTGGAGTGGTTTCTGAACTGCTACCCAAACCAGGTGATAGAGATGAAAGCAGTGATTAGAAAGATAGATTCCTAAGGGAATTCTCATTGACTTCTGTGGCACCAACCCACCAAAACAAAGGCTCACTGAGCAAACACCTGCCACCCCAGAAGAACCAGGGAGCCTTTGGGTCTCAGGAACTGTCCTCAGATGTTTACCCATGAGCCTTCAACTGGTAACCTCAACTTCTTTCAGGCAGTAAGTTTGCTTCCCTTAGTAAATGAGATTAGTTTTTCCCTCTTCCCCAGGGAGTTTCACACTCGTATATAATGACCTAAGTAATACCGTACAATTAATAGTTCATGTTATAATTTAGGACTAATTTTTTTTTTTTTTTGTTTTTTGAGACAGGGTCTTGCTATATAATTGAGACTGGTCTTGAGCTCACTATGTAGCCCAGACTGGCCTCAAACTCTCAAAGAACCTCCTGCCTCTGCCTCTCAAGTGCTGGGATTACAGGCATGCTCCATCACACCCAGCTTAAAATTTATGTTTGTATTTAAGAGACTACAACATACTACAGAAATTTGACAGATTTCCTTTAAGATTTCAACTTGAAACAAATAATTTATTTTAGACCTGTGATTTTAATTTGGAAGTCAAAACAATATTGGCGTGTTCAAGAGAACTTGAATTTACTGGATTTGTTGGAACTACTTAAGGACTTGAAGAAGATTTGTTCATTGGGGCTTTAATTTTATCTTGTTAGGCATTTGAAGTGCTCATAAAGTAAATTAGATGTGTTTAATTTATAAATGTAGTTTAAAATATTACAGGAATTTGGTGGTCAAAATCTGACCAATGACTGCTGGGAGTTGAGTGAGAAGGGGATGAAGGTTGACAAGAAGGGTTTGACCAGAAGGTACTTTCTGCTGTTTCAGTAATGTTTTATATCTTGATCGAGTTGTTAGTTATCAAAGTCCATTCATCCTGAAGAGCTGTGCATTTTCTTGTATGTAAATTTTAACTCAAGTTTTTAAATGTGTGTAGAAATTTAATTAACTAATTCATAAATGAAATTGATTGTTTAATAAAGTTGAGTCTATTAAGCTTGCATTAATCAAACACTGATTTAAGGACTCCCTGTGAGTGATTATTCTTGGCTTTATAAATTTATTGGATTTATAAATGGATAATGAGATTTGTAATTTGAATCTAAAGCTTAAAAAAACTATATAGTGGTTGATTCATGTAGACATAATCAGTCCTTGGGCAAAAATGCTCATGGTCTATAAGGGCATGTCTAGTCCCTCTCCCAGCTGATTGGACTCCTTGGGATGCAGGCCATTCTTCCAGGATCTCCTTTGTGTCGCATGCAGCACTGGCTGTTGGTGAGTGAATGGAACTCTCCTTGAGAGCGCCGGCATCCTCTCTTCTCCTGCAGCATCAGCTCGTTTGCGTAGGTCAGCATGCCAGACCAATTCGCACCCTAAGAAGAGAGTACCATTCTTGAGAAAACTGTATGCAGGCCAGTGTTTCCGTGTTGGCAGATCTCAGTAGCCAGCACTCCCAGGGGCAGCAGCAGTACCGGGGAGCTCTTGCTTAGCCTGAGGGCTCCACCACCGGGACTAGGGCTAAGAGGATGGAGTTGGCAAAGGGAAGTCACAAATGAGAGAGCTGTCTACGGGGGCATTGCTGTGCCCCAAAGGGAGGTCGCAGTAGTCTTCCACTTCCCCTCATTATAAACCTATGCCTTTCTTTTTAATTCTCTAATCCCCCTCATTGTGTACAAACAAGAGCAATGTCATCTTCTCTCATTTTCACTCCTGACCTACTAAGGCTGTTGCAGAGATCTTGGGAAACCAGTAACTGTGGTTTCCTAATACATTAAGCAGAGAGAAAAGTAAAATTTGCAGGTGAGAAGTAGGGGCTGCACAAGAGGTTCAAGTTTGCTGGCAAAATCAAAACAGGCACTGAATTAAATGCAGTGCTTCCCAGCCTTATAAGAGAATTTACATGTGGAGAGTGTTGGCTTGTTGGCTTTGATGCAAAATCTTCTTTCTTTTAGAATGTTCTCTGAAACTAATGGTGTCAAAGGGATGACATCCTACCGGAAGACAGTTTCTGAGCAGTTTTTTCGTGTGTCTGGCATAGCCACGAGCTATTCCGAGTGGTAGAGTGGGCGCCCAGGGAGATAACGCCAACCAGTGCTTCTGTAAAACGGACACATGGGAACGCTACCCTGGCATCAGCCTCCGGCTACGGAAACAAAGAATCGCTTTAATTTTTGTAGAATGCAGTATTTTTTTCCTTCTGCTTTTCATGAAATGAGCTTAAAGAATTCCTCTTATTTGTGGTTTCAAAAAAATTAGAACTATGCCAGCAAGTCCTTCCATCCTATTAAACAATAAGAAGGTTGTGTTCTTGGCGATGAAATTAAAGCAAGCAATGTTTCCATTACCTGGCAGGATGCTCTCCCCACCCCCACCCGGACCCTGATCTGACACTCTGAACAGAGCCTTCTGTGTCCCAGGTGGGAAGGTGAGAACATACTATCTGCCAGATTTGTATATAGAAATATAGTTGACATTTCAGGTGAGGGAGAAAGGGAGAGAGAGAGACAGAGACAGAGAGAGACAGAGAGACAGAGACAGAGAGAGAGACAGAGAGTGACAGAGACAGAGAGAGATTTCTTTCAGTGGTCATTAACTCAGGCTTTTGAGGAATCAATTTTCCAGCCAAGGTTTAATGCTCTAAAACCATTGTTTTAGAAAGTCAATAAAATTTCACAAAGAATTGAAATGATGGAAGCGAAGGCTCTCTAGATAAGGAAATACATGTTTTAGTCTGACTCCTTCGATTTTATGTGTTTTCTTTTCCAGTCTACTTTACAGCCATTGCCCAAATTTAAACCAATTATGGTTTGTAAATGAACACTCACTCATAGGTGTTTGTGACCCTGAAGTCAGGAACAAACAGGGTTAGCACAGAAATCATTCTTGGTCACAGTCACTCCTAGCCCCTCTGACCTTTGCTATGGCCTCTCTTAAGGAAAGGCCATATTGTAGTCTCCTCCCAGGTCAACCCTCCTATCTCTATAGCTGTCAGTGCCATGTCCAAAGTCCACTGTACCTTGGCCTGGGGGCTTTTCTGCCCCTACCACGACCAGAAAATTCCAGAGAGGGGTTAATGCTCATCCATTCCCAAGGGCAGCCTCCAACCAGCTGCTGACGGGACATGTTGGACAAGTCCCATGCTTCTTCCTGATAGGCTGGAGTGCTCTGCACTCTTTCCCCAGAGGTGTCCCTTGGGATTAATCTCTAGCTGCTCAAAGTGGGCTTGGAAAGGCACATTTATTAGCTTCATTCCTTTCTCTGTCTCACTTCCCCACTTTCTACTGGTGTTTCTTGGCAACAATTTGTATTTCCATCCGTGCCCGATACTCTTTTTCAGTGAGAGTAGAAACATGGGCCACCTAAAATGGAATGACAGCACAAGTCTCTTTCTCGATTGTGACCACAGCTCATATATTCCATTTCTATAGACCATGCTCGCTTTTGCTATGTTTGAATAAACACTGGGTAGCAAAGATATTTAATAATCAATTTACGAACTTCTGTTAGTATTCTGAAGTGCCAACAACTAGATAAGATATTTCAAAGATATCACTCGTGGATGTATCATAAAGACAGAACAAAGCTTAACATTTTCCAGTTGTACTTCCAAGTCGGAGCCTTATCAGGGCTGTATATTTCACCCAGTTCCAAAGACCAGGCATCTATCTGATCCTTGTTCCCCCAAATTTTGCAAGGGAGCAGACTTCAGTAATTCTGGCTTGAAGATGGATCCAACTTTATATTTTTCCAGTACATCACTCTTCAGGAATCATAGCGTAAAAACCAAAAAGAATTCCACTTAATGAGAAAAGGCATGTGGGAATGAAAGTGATTAATGTAAGGTCACAGAATCGAAATTTCCTCTTCCCATTACAAGTAACTTCCCTTTTCTGCAGCTCCTCACCTCCACCTTCTCTCTCACTCAATTAGTGACAATCTTCTGTAGGTTATTTTGTCCTTTCAAAAAAGGCTGATTTTTGCTGAAGACATTCCTTGAAAATTACTTAATAGAACATTGCCACTTTTCAGAAAATTTATGAAAAAGATTTGATAGAGATAAATGCCCATGACAGTTTAATAGTTTTTTTTTTTCATTCTATGTGCCCAGCCCAAAGGGAAGGGTGTGGAACATTTGTTTCATAAAGTGTCTAATTTATAAAAGAAAGGAAGGGAGGAGATTATTGTTTTTGAATGAATTATGAGCAACACCTTCCATTTCTTCATTTTGGAAACTGCTTTGAACAAAATTACCATTAAGTACAAAATGAAAACTCTGTGGTATCAGTGCCAAGAATATGAGATGAACTTAGTTGAATGTATCTAAGAAAAACATCACAGAGGGAGCCACTTTTGTCATAATTGTGACAAAAATCAGTAGGACATCATAGGGAAAGTAAAAGATTATACTGCAAGCATATCATCATTTTCAGGTTATAATGCTATTAGTTTAGTAATTGTAGTTATTCATGCTTTGAAAGAAAACAACTAGTATTTATTGAGCACCTACTATGTGCCAGATTGTTTACAGATGTTTTCATCGAAAGTATGCAAATAAAGGAAACATTTTCAGGGAAATCCAACACATTTTTTCACACCTGCACCCCTTTGTTTCTAAAGTCCATGGTCTGTTCTTTATGCTAGACATTGGCAAGCTACCACCCTCCAGCCACATCTGAGTTGTCACCAGTTTTGTAAACAGTTTTACTGGAACACAGCCACACCCGTTCGATTACACATTATCTATGGCGCTTTCGCACTGTAGCAGGCAAGTGAAGTGGTTGCATCAGAGACCACGTGGTCCAAAAGCTGAAATGTTTACCGTCTAGCCCTTTGCAAGCAGTCTTCCAACCATCTGTATATCATGGAACGACCTTCTCTGCTCCCTTCTCCCACCTCCAGTTGTATCAGGAAGCAGCCTTTAAGAAACTCATTGGAAATTTAAAAGTAACTTCAAAAAAAATCTAGTGTTTGCCCTCATATTATACTTCCGAAGCCACTGGAAATGGTGCAGAAATCAGCTGTTGAGAAACGAAGTGCCACCCGGAGAGTTGGAGAACTCGGGTTTATTTAACATCGATGGACACAGGAGAGTTCACACTCCAAGACCCTGGGCCCTGAACACAGGATTTCAGGGTTTTTATATGATTTTACATCTTCTGTCCTTGCTTGGTCCCCTTGTGTATACGGAATGGTTTGAAAAGCTTCTGTAGGATTGTCCCTCAGACACGTATAGGCGCACTTCTGCATTTGCAATGAGGGGCACTCAGACAGTGGTTACAGAAGGTAGGGGGAGGGGGTTGGATCACACAAGCCTGTGGTTAGGACGGGTTGGGTCAGTCATCAAGCACTTCTAAAGAGGTGGGGAAGGATTTTATAACCTCTTACCAGAACTTGGGGCCCTAGGCCCTGGGGCTTTCCTGTCTTAATACCATGAAAGATGTAGATGAATAAAAGTTTCGATTCATGCTAGGCCTGGGGATTCAGCCCAAGTGGCAGCACGCTTGCCTAGGCACAGTCTGGCTGGTCCTAGAACCTGTGGTTTAATTCCGTATGGACACTCCAGATAAAGAGAGCTTGTGAACAACAGTGAGAGTTAACACCGATGTACTGATGTAATAATTACTATGGACCGAGCAGGTTTCCATGGATTTTCCTACATTAACTCAATAGTTCTCACCACAGTCTACCCCAGAGGTTCTCGGCTGTGGCTCTAGTGGTATATGGAGAAAGACTACTCTCTTTTGAGGGATTGTTCTGTGCTTGTAGAATGTGTAGAATCATCACATCTGCTCTACGAGGTAAGAAATGGCATTTTCCTTATGTATTTAGAGAACTTGAGAATTGGATAATTTAAACGCCCAAGAACATACAAGTCATAAGTAATAAAGACTTGGTGGTCTTAGGCAGACATCCTCGGGTCACTAAGCTCAGGACCATCGCCTCCTTTAGCCCTTGCTCCCTCTAAATTATTTTGCCTTGTTTGAAGATTTTGCTTTACTGAGAAATTAGCAATAACATCTCAGATAAGTATGTTTCATACGCTACTCTTGGGTATAAAACTCTTTTATGTGATGTTTCAGAGTTTTAGGCATTAGCAGTAGTATTTTTGCTGGGCAGTTTTATTGTCCTGTTACAGTTGTATTTCATTTATAAAAATGTTATTGCCCTGCTCACTATGGTGTATTGCCATTTTTAATGGCATCTCACAACCTTATCGATTAAGCTTTATAATCTTGGAAACTTCAAGAAAGGAGGATTTATTATGAGGTTCCTAGGAGCTGTTTTGTTTTAATCCCATAACAAATACATAACAAATTTGTATTGGGATCAATATGTAGTATTGACCTCTTCTGGGCCAACGTATATTTCACCATGGTATTGTGCTAAAGGCCAGATTGCAGATAGCTTCTATTCACGGTATTCTTATTACTGCTTCCCACCACAAGCACATTAGGAAGGGATTCTATGTTTTATTTTTCTGAAAAAATCATTCCTGGAGTTTAAAAAGTTTAATCAAAAATACTCAATATCATCGATTGAGAGTATAGTTCAGTGGCGGAGTGCTTGCCTAGCATGCACAAAGCTCTGGGTTTGATCCCTAGCATTGTTAAAAAAAAAAAAAGTTAAATATTAAATTAACCCTCGGATCCTCATATTGAACATTAGAAATATTGTTCTGTTTTCTGGTCTTTTCTCCAAAGACAGATACTCTGGGAACTGAGCCATTCTCTCCCTCATCCACTTGAGCCAGGTCCGCAAGTATTTGACTTTGGTGTGAGAGAGTTTCAGGGTGAAGATTATATATAAACATATTAGATGAATTACAGTAATACCGTCTGCTCTTGCTCAATTCTCCTTGGCTCAATTTTATATACAAACTGAAGTATTAGAATCCCTTTCATTGTTCCTTCTGGCAGCTCCGTCTAACTTCTGCCCTGGGGTCTGGAATGTTCATCACAGCTGCCTTTGGCAATAAAATGCAAAGTACCCTCAGATCCTCATATTTCTCCGTGCACCTGGTCAGCAGTGCACAGCGGGGTGCAGAGCCCACGTGTAGACAGTCTTTCCCTGTACCCTCATCTTACTGGCTAAAGTATCAGCTTATCCACAGGTCAGTTGTGTTTCAGTTGCTCCAGCCCTGGCCAGATTGGAATTAACGCCTCTAGTTTTCTTTTTGAGTAAGATGGAATGGGTATGCCATGTTTTTTCCTACCACAAATGCCATTAAATTTGGATGCAGAGTCAAAGTTACATATTCTTAACAATAGAGACAAGTAGCTTCGGGTCCAAACAATAACAATAGCATCAACATAGCCTCATTTATGAGTAAGTTTCTACCTTTCTCAAGGTCATCTTCATTTAAACCACCGTAGAATGATTCATCATTGGCTTTTAACCATGAACACTCATTCTTCCCAAACTTGTAAAGTACATGGTTCCCCTTTAAGCCCTCGGTGTCTGTGGTAGTAGTTTCAAGGATACCAAGGTTCAGACTCTTAAAGGAAAGGGACCACGATTTGACAGTACAATTTTGAGAGTGCACTATCTTGGGCCAGTGTAGTAGAAAGCTCCTGGGTTGCGTAACTCTGGGGGGGCGGTCACCATTCTTGTGGAATTCCAAGTGAATAGTGCAGTGTGGCAGCATATTTTCCTCAACACCCTGAGGTAAAATTTCCTGTCTCCAACACATTGGGCTTATCCTGTCCCAAACTGACTTCCGCATTTCCATCAGGGTACAAACAGGAAGTAATCTGTCGAGTCCTCCTCTCCTTTTCACAGGAGGAGCTAGAAGGTTCTATTCTGAATGTTTCTAGATGGTAACTCATCTCAGCAATGCATTGCACAATGAGAAAATGAGGATTTCTAAAATGCATGTTCAGTTTTACCTCTGAGAACTGGCCCGATATTTCCCCACCACTGATGTTCATTTCAAAGAGTTCCATAAAATATTTCTAAAGATTTTAAGCCCACATGTGTCTGAACTCTAATGATGTTTATACTCTGTACTGAACATCTCATTTTGCAGTTGAATACAAGTCAAAAAAGCAAGTTTTTAGAAATAATACTTAGAAACCATTTACAGACTGCTAAAGAACATTTCACAGACACATAGTCTAATTTTAGTGTGTGTATGTAATTAAATCCCTTTAATATTTATACATATTTGAGGGAAAAAAAATGTGTCCTCTTTACCCCGCCCCTTCCCTGAAATCCTCTAATACTATTACACCATAAAACATAGCAGGGGGACTTTTACTGTGCCGTGCTAACCAAATGTTCTGGGGAAAATAGCTAGCTCAGTTAATCATTAACTATTCTGGGAAATGATTATGTGTAGCTGCATTTCTAGAAAGGAGGTAAACTGTGCACTCAATAACAATTTACATGGGCCTGTAACTGATTATTGATGTCTGATAGGAGCATTAACACAGCAGAACAACCCTGAATGCTGACCTTGATCTCAGGTGTAGGAGGGCCAGGCAGGAGTGTTTACATTCTGCATTCACTTCATTATTCAGCTTTCTAATTCCAGTCAGAACATAAACGATCAGAAGGTCACAGTGTGAGAAGCGGCAAAATTACCCTCAGAATAGGAGAAAGTGGGCCAGCAACTCCCTACAGGCCAGAGTCTCCTTCAGTGTTTCACTTATGTGATTTCCTTTCTCATTCTGCTGTCCTTGCTCCCAAAATACATAGGGAAATTATGGACACACCAGACGGAAGGCAAACACAGGTGATGTGTGTTATTTGCAGTAGTTATGTTCTATGACATCACCTTGAGCGTTGAATTTTTGAATATGGAACCATTGCTCCTAGGAAAAGTGTGTGTGTGTGTGTGTGTGTGTGTGTGTGTGTGTGTGCTTGGGGGCTAGCTGAGGAGGGCTACAGCCCCTCCTCTGACACCCATTAGTAGGATCCTCCTCTTTCATCCCCATCTTGTAGTTATGGAGCCAACCCAGAAGGCAGAGCATCACCTTGCTCGCCCTCAGCTGGGTGTGTGTAAGGCAATTTTCCATGCTCTGTGCATATCTGTAAACAAAGGCAAAAGGACCACGAGTTTGGATTTAGGGGTTACAAATAAAAATTTTAACAATTTTTACTGAGTAAGAGAATTTGTGCACGTCTAAAATCCACAAATAATGATGGACTGAATGCAATTTGAGGAAGTTAGCCTGCTGAATGCAGGACCAGGAGACCCTGAAGACACTCTTTCCATATTTTGTGGCTGGTTCCCTTTCATCCCTCAAGGATCTTGTCAGAGGACTCTTGTCTGGCCACCAATAAAAAGCAGCCCATTGGCAACTGTTCAATCATGTTATATAACTCTTTAATTTCCTTATATACCAATCACTGTTTGAAGTTTTTATTTGTTTACTTGTTCCCCCTGTTTTCTATTCTTATATGTAAACTCCGTGATTATGGGGACCTTATCTGTCTTCTAAGCCACTGTATGCTCTGCTGGACTCTTGGAACCTGCTGGCTGTTTTTCAGTGAATGGATGAGTGAATGATTGAGTGCAACCCCTTCAAAGTAAAAGTTGCAACTGTTTTTTAAAAGTAGATCGGACTAAATCTGGTGTGACATTAACGATGGCACTTGCAGCTTCAGATAATGAGTTAGCACCGATAAAAGTGATTGTAATAAATTTTCAATTTGGAAAGAACTGAAATTGGACTTAACTTTCAAGGAATCGGAAGTACGTTGCAAAGAGATGAAGTTAATTCTAAGGAATAGTAGAAAACATTGAGGAGAAGATGAGGCATTTCAAGAGAAAGGAAACTGTGTATAGCAAAGGTGCGTGTTGAGCACATGGATACAGCCAAAGAGAGATAAGAAAACAAAAACAAAAACAAAACCCTGAGTTTCTAAGGTAGAGGAGCTGATGTGATAATTTGCTCACCAGTATGCTTGAAAGAATGTAGCAGTGAGAAATCAGGCATGGGAAGAAGGCACAATGGTAATCTATATTTGTGTCTGAGGAGTCAGGGCTCTGAAGGACCAGGGTTCTGTTTCCAATGTGGTCCAGGAATGGGCTACACTGGACCACAGTGTATCCCATTGGGCATCATTCCTAATCATCTCCACCCTGGCCCTGCCTTAGTTTAGGGACCAGAGAAGAGATTGATGGCACAAAAGTGGAAGCGTAAATTGAGGGAAGAAGATTTGGAGATTATTTCCTGCATTCTTAGATTGCTCCTACTCAGAGCACTTCCATTGGCCACAGTGATTTCTAAATCAAAAATGTGAACCAAAATGAAAGCTAAAGCTTGAGGACTAGAAACACCTGAACATAAATATTGCAAGTAACCCACAGACCTTGACGTGTCTGAATTAATGACTCATATAAGAAATGAAGTCCAATCAAATCATTAACTCTTTTGAGTGTGATAGCAAAACTGGAAAATTTCATTGTCATGCAATAGTTTCAGAAATACTGGGTAATATTCAACTTGTTTTATTGTACCTTTAGGAATATAAAAATGCTAGAATTAACACAAATGTGGAACTTCTTCAAAGTAGAAAAAGATTCAACTTTCTTGGTTTTAAAGAGAAGTTCAGTTCACATTCTTTTAAAGTTCTAAGGAAAATACTTGGCCTGAAATTACCAGATTGTGTTCCCAGATTTCTGGGAATCTACAGTTCTGAGGTGATGGTGATCGCAGTGTCAGATTTCTCAGAACATACTTGGCTCAGCAAAGTGGATTTCAGTTCTCTTTTTGGTGACGCCAACCTGTCCATCCTAAAAATCAAATAGTCAGAACTTAGACTAAATCGAATCTCATTTACAATGATAACTTGGCTACTTTATTACCAGAGAGTAACTCAAATCCCCAAAATTTTGAGACTGAAAAGGATTCCATTAAGAGGAAACACCAGGAATAAGGGGGATTCTGGTTAAGCCAACCTAACAGAATTTTTGCTGAAGGCAGGCCAAGGTGATCAGACATCACCTGGGGTGTGGTGAAAGATGAAGATCAGACATTAAGGGTGATCAGACATGGAGGATGGAGGATTCCAGATAAACCAACCTAGCAGGGCTCTTACTAACACTCACTTTTATAAGAAAGTGCACAGATGGGCCTAAGAGAAGGAGCCTGAGTAAACTTTGATCAAGCAAAGAATCTTTGTCCATGTTACATTCCAGAAATTTCACTACCTCCATCATAATGTGCTCCCGTTATCAATATGGTCCCTTCCTTTTACAGCTCAGTTGTGGTCAGTTATTAAATTCAGTTTGAAGCCTAAAGGCAAGATAAGAAATTTATTGAGAGTAAGTTTCAAGTAAACATTTCAATAGGAAGCTAAATTTTTTTGGAAAACCTCAAGGAGAGCTAGAAACAAAGACATAAAAGTGAGATTAAATTGAACTCAGTGGTTATCTTCCTTGAAGTTTTAGCCCAAGTTCCACATTCTGCACTTGCCAATCAATGTATTAAAAGCTTTTTTGCTAATTGAACAAACATTTAACAAATGCCTCTGTGCTGATATAATGTAGGATATGATGTCATGCTTTGCTACAGATGGCTGGTGACTGTCACTTTCTCAATATGTCTTGACCGGTCACTATGTTCTGTCTGATGGTGACAGAAACATATTCAAGTGATCGTGGGCCTCTGAAACAGGCCATAGTTTCTCTGAGCCACAATCACTTGATTTTTATCCTCGCGACCCCACTTCCAGTTTATCTCATCCATGAAGCGTGAAGTTAATCCAGTTAAAGTCTCCCAAATCAAAAGGGATCCCAACTGGGCCTTGTTTCCTTCCAGAGATATGCTTGAATAATCATGGCATTGTCCTTCTTTGTGACAGTACAACTTCAATAGTTGTGCTAAAATAATATGCATACATGCTGTCTCTATCTCCCACAGCTGTGATTTCTGGGTTTCTGTTTGAGAATAAGCACTTCAGAATTGTCATGAGATGGAGGAAATAGCATGTACAGAGTATATCTCAAGCCCAGTTGCCAACAATAAGCTAACTGTAACTCACCTTTGTGTACACTAAGTCTTAAAAATTCCCAATACAAGCTGTTCTGTAATGATCCACCTTTCCATAAGAATGGTATGCTTTCATTGTAGAAAATTGCTCTCTCAGTACACCAGGAGCAAAGTTTAAAATCAGCCCATAAGAAAAATAAAATGTCAAAGTATCCTTTTTGTGGGTTTTGACATTTTATACTAATTAAATACAAATTTTATGTCTATACTTAAATATTAAATAACTATGGTGTAAGCTTGCTACATTACTTTTGGAAAATTTCTCTGAAAGATATTGATAGTAGTCTGTTTTCCACATAACAATAAGATTGTTCTTTAACTTTTTATGTTTAACAAGACAAATCTGAACACTTTTTTCGAAATATAAAAACAGTAATTACAAATGTATTTTAGTTTCTATGTCAATTTCTACCTGGTTGATAATAGCTATGTCCATGTTGTGAGTTTAGCTTGACAGAAAACATTATTATCATTAAGTAATATTTTCCAAGGGTACAATATAGGAAGTGAGCCTATACACGCTATATTTGCCATTCTTGCAGAATAGGAGGGAGAATTAATCTTTAAAATATATTTCAGAGGTTACAAGGATCATACTAGTGTACATTAAAGGAGCATTGAACTGAAAACAAAGACCAAATTCCCACTTTCCATTTTATTTGTCCTATAGGTCAACGCATCACGTCAAGAAGCCAAACTGACAGAGGAGTGTGATCTTCTCATTGAGATCATTCAACAAAGACGACAAATTATTGGAACCAAGATAAAAGAAGGGAAGGTATGATTTCATGGACAGAAGTTTTTGTGTTCTTTACCTGGAGGAGGAAATATACCCCCACATTTCAGAGGCTTTGCAAATTATGAGCACCTTTTTTCCCTGCACTTTCCATACTTCCCTCTGAAATCTTTGTCTTATTCTATTTTGCATTGTTGTAATAGAATGCTTATTGTGTCTATTATGGCCATTGTATTTTATCTCACTTGTCTATGAGAAAGTGAGTTCATTTCATACTTACTGCTATATCCTAGCAATTAGCACCAAATTAAATAAATTAAAAGTGAAGTACTTTTAATTATGAAGTACTTCCTATGCCCTTGGGAGAATTAAGACAGACATAATTTTGTACTGGCAAAAATCCTTGGTTTTCACTGTATCTTCTACTCCTTTGTGGCTATATTAACAGTGCTTCTCGTCTACTGCTTCTGTGCTTTAATTTTTATCACTTTACAGCAAGCTGTATTCAAAAACACAATTTATATTCTTTGTAAACACTCTCTTATGTATTAAGAAACCTTGGTAACTTTAAAATATATTTCATTGTTCTGCCGACTTCTGCCTAGTGTCACAGCTTTTAGCAAACAAACTTCAGGAACAAGTCAGTAGTTGGGTTGAGGCCTGCACCGTGCTCTTTCTGATAACCCACAAAACAAGAGCCTAAGAAACAGGGAGACAAGCTCAGCTTTCTGAATGCTGGTGCTCAGGGCCAGGAGAAGGCAACTGGAAAGCTGTCAGATAGGGTAGCCTGAGCGAGAGGAAGAGAGAAGGCATGATTCCTTCCTTTCAAAACTGAAAATCTAAGCTCGGTTCCAAAGCAAATAAAGGAATCCGAAATTCCTGAAAGTATAGCCAACAGAATCAGCAGACTACATTACCATACAGATGAAATTAGTCTTAAAAATATTCAAAGAGGTAAATGACGGAATAACTTTGATTTTGAAAGAGAAGAAAGGTGAAAACATGAAGGAAAGAAAAGAAATAAGAAAAATTCAAAGCAACAAATGAGCATATATTTGAAGGTAAACATAGCCACTTATAAAAACTAAACTGCTGCAAATGAAATTTGGAAACCAAGTTTTGGCCTCTGTCTGTGAAATTCCCTAAGTACAGGAAGACACAAAAGAGTCCCAGGGATATTAAAACTCAGCAGATGTCCATTGAGCTTGAACTCAATGATTAGGAAAGAATATATGAAAAGCTGTATGTGGAACATTTAAAAAAAAAATCACATACTTAGTTGGAAAGGATGTATCAGCAAATTTTACAAAGACTGAATACCAAATAACCCCTCCCCTAAGACCATATATTATAAATAATTAGATATTATCCTCAATAAAAATAATAGTTTTCATAACATTTGGAAACTTTAAAATGTATTCTTATAAAAATACATTTTCAAAATAATTTTTTAATTTAGAAATGTACACAGCGAAAGATCTATATGTCACACGTAATAAGCAGCAAAAAAAAGTATTTGAAAGCAAATTGATAATGTTGGATTCCTTAAAAAAAGAAAAGAAAATATATTACAAGTAACACAATGGCTTTTAAGTAAAGTTAGAGAAAGCATAAGAGAATAAAGTCAAGGACAGTAGAGGAACGAAAATAATAAACAAAGGAGAAGAAGTAAATGAAACCAAACAAATCCAGTGTCAGCAACAAAGAGCTCATAGCCCAGCATTGAAACAATTATGAATAAAAATGAATTTCCCCAGTTTTAAAAGGTTGTTAAAAAAAGAAAAACAGAAATATATTTATGATAGAGACACTGTGTAGTCTCCCAAAATTAAAATACTGACTCTCTGGCCCTTACAGTAAGAGCTTGCCAATCCATATAAAGAGGATTCATACTTGTAAAAAATAATTCTAAGACAAAGCTGTGTTGTATTAGCCCTAATTAAAGAGAAAGGATTGTGGGGGCCCCTACAAATCTAGTTTAAAGGCAATATAAATTTTTTTAAAACATAAGCAAATTGTATTGATTTTTATTCCAAAAATTTGGAAACTTAAGCAAACCAGTAGTAGAAAACCTGAACAAACCAAAAATTAAAAAGCAAAGGGTACTTAATCAGTAATTGAACATCTCCCTAACTCGCATTCCCCAGATCCCCCAAAATAACACCAGGCCCCTATAGCTCTGTCATTTATTTGAACAGAAGTTCGAGGAACTGACAATCTCATTCTTACATTAAACTGTTTCAGAAAATGCAAAACAAACTTATTTTATGCAGATTGTATGACCTGGATACCAAACACAGACAACATTTTAACAGAAGATACATGCAAGGTCTCCGAATAGAAAGGATTATTTTAAACCAAAACCTAGAACATGAAATCATAAAGCAGACTGAAGCATAAAATAAGTGGTGACTGTTTCGTATTGGAAAAGTGATCACGTGTTCTTTAAGTATGCACAGTTTACTATATGTTAATTATATCGCAATAAAGCTGATTATAAAACATAAATTGTATATTATGTAATGAAAGTCTTTAGAACTTAAAACAAATGAACTAATCACTCTAATGATATATATATATATATATATCATTAGACAAATCACAAAATGTGGGCAAATTTTATGATTTGCTATAGAATGAGAAGAATTGTATAACATTTGATAAACTCCCCCTAAAACCTACGCATTATTTAGGCGTGAGTATATCAACATGCTTAGGAATTCACAACTTGGAATTCAAGAACATCTTTTCCTCTGGAGAGATATAAATGAGGTCTTGCAGGGCCACACAAGGGCCTTTTGTGCTGCAGATATTTTACCTCTTCTTGAAAAATCTGAAGCTGGTATGAAGGAAATATTGAGATTTGGTAAAGCTGTGCGAGATAGTTCATCATGTTACTTTTTAAATCTTTCTGTATGTTAAAAATTGGTCACTTTTTGAGAAGTGTTATTTGCTCACGGACATTACTGCAGAAGGCAATAATTAGAAGGCAGATGGTACTGAGGAAGGAAGAGGGCCCTGTTGAACTTTCCTTTGGCTTGGTGCTTTGACACATGAGGCAGGACTAATCAGTCTCCAAGGCCTGGAATGCACAGTGACCTGAGTCCCTGGCCGGGGCACTCTGTGTCACTAGCACGTTTCCAGCAGGTAAGACGTGAGCACCAACGGCCAGGAAATCTGAGGTCAGGCAGGGAGGGCGAGTGCTGATCAGAGACCCACTGAGGGCTTGGGTCCCTGTGGCCCAGAGTGGGGCCGGGCAGACGGAGGGCACTGAGTCAGGAACAGGGACCATGTGGCCCTCTGAGAAGCACTTGGAAATGGGAGGGTGGAAGGAGAAGCAGGCACAACTGTGACTGTAAAAATAAATTTCGTCAGTCCCTCCCCTTGGCCTCTGTCTCTGGCAACATGGTAGAAACCCGCTCACCGCACAGCCCGCAACAGGAGAGGTTGCCAGTGGGTGACGTGTGGCCCATTAGCACGTGTTGCTAATTTCTGCTCTCGGGCATTGTACATGCTCTGAACAAAGAGCTCCACGGTCTTTATAGTTGCACAGATGGGAGCCTCTGGCTGGGAGCCTGCCTACGAAGGAATTTTCTGTTTTTACTCAGTAGTAGGGGATGTGAGTTTGTTTCATGTCACTCTCGAGAAGCTGATGGCAGACTCCCGATGAAGTGAGTCAGTGAATGTGACCTTCAGACACACAGCAGAATACAGTAAGTCCCCTACTTATGCGCAAGTTCCATTCCAGGAAGACATTCATAAGTCACATTCATTCGTAAATCTGACAAAGTGAGTCTTATACACCTTTGACACAAATATACAATGTAAAGCATTAAAAAAAACCAAACACACAAACAAAAAAAACTGTAAATAATGCTTCTGGACATCCCGGGCTCTGATTGAGCACCGTACTACATCCGCTATCTCACTGTACAGTAAGAACACAACACAACTGTGACAATGTCCGGCAGACACACGAGCTACTTCCTGGACTTGTTTGCATCTACTAATGTTCATAATGCGAGGTCTGTTCCTATCTGTGAAAGTTTGCAACTCAAATACTCGGGGACTTACTATAGTGAGAGCCACAGCTGAACAGCAAGAGGGTCCCTTCTCTTCATTGCCTTCGGTGTATTCGCAGTCTTCAAAATTTAAGAGAATTCCATCCCCTTGAAGCGACACTGAGTCTGGGCTTCATGGTCAATTCAGACATTTGTGTTAATTGAGAGGATTCATCATTCAGACGCAGCACTTTTGGGGAATCTTACATACCTACATAAATATATCTATATTAAAAAGCATGTAAAGCAAAATAAGCCTGCCTTTAAAAGAGCGTGTAAGGTATAATAAACAGCAAATAAAAGGATACCAATAGCCCTGTGTCCCCATTAAAAGGAGATTGTAACAGACAAAATATTCCCATGTTGAATACAGAGTAAATTCCAAAAGCTAGTGTGACAATCTCACTTCTTGAAAGAAAAACTAAGAGTTGGCTGGAAAAACTTTCCCCTGCAGCATTAAGATGTGCCTATGTAGAATCATTTGTGTCACTATCTAGCATTTCTTTTAAATATTCATCTTGTCAGAATTTTTAAAATAGTATATTAAAAAGTATAGCTTAATGGAAAACTGAATATTTTACTCAGCTCTGTGTGTCAGAGGTGCAAGTGCTGTAGTGTGTAGGACAGTGTTTCAGAGCGGGGTGCCACCAATCATCTGGCCAGAGTCACTGCAGCTAGGAGTCAGCAAACTTTTGCTGGGAAAAGCTGATACGGCTTTAGGCTTTGCCACACAGTCCCTGTTGCAGCAACTCACTTCTGTCCAATGTCATGGCACAAAAGCAGCCGTAGATGTTTCTTGCCTGAATGAATGCAGCAGTATGCCAATAAATCTGTATTTACACAAACAGGCTGGATTTGACTCATACATCATCGTTGGTGGACATCTAACTTATAGCAATGTTTTTCTTTCCTATTTTTAATAATGTAATTTACACTAGGAAATGTATATCTCACAACTCAGTGCTCATGCGCACGCGTGCGCACACACACACGCACACACACACACACCACACACACGCGCACACACACACACACCCCCCACACACACACCCTTTTTTGCCATATGAGGGATCTAACCCAGGCTCTTCACCCTGAGCCCCACCCCCTTTGAGACAGGGTCTTACTGGGCTTAGGTGGCGCTCGTGATCCACCTGCCTCAGCCTCCCAGAGTCCTGGGATTACAAGTGTGTGCCACCATGCCTGGCTACAAAAAACATGTTTTAGGAAATCGAACTTCCCCTTTCCACCAAGAGTGCTCTCCACTATTTACTTTTCTCCTCTTCTCATCTACTTGGTTTTCTAAATGCTAGTCCTGACTCATCCTAATGACTCATCACCTGAAGATTCAAAAACATTCACTGCTTGTCGAAATGCAAACCCCTGCCCTTCTGCAAATCGTGACTCCTTAACCAAGATATTGGAGGACACGCTCCAACATCTACAGTTTCTCTTTAAAAAAGATCCCAGCTGATTTCTTTCTTTTTTCGAATCCTATGTTTGAGAAGCTCTGATCAGTTTTATCTGATGGAATTGTACACTGATCTATCATTAAAACTTTTTGTGCCCCAATGTTCTCTGAAGAACATTCTGGTATTTTCACAGGAGGCTCTTGTTTTTCTTGCTTCAATTTATGCTCAATTTAGAGCTTTTTTTCTTTTCCTTTTATGTCACTTTTAATTTCCGGTATTATGAGAGAAGAAGAAAAAGATGAAAGTAGAGTCCATTCATCATCACATTTATAATCTGTATGGTCTCTATCGGCCATATCCAAAGGATAAGTGATTGGCATGAAATTATTCTAAAGGAATATTTTTACCTTATTTTCTTTCGTTAGAATTCTATTAAGCATCTTCAGTTTTGCCGTGTAATTGTACCTTGTGTTGTGCGATTAAATACCCCATTCACTCGGTTCGTTCTAGGGATTATAAGGTCTTTTCCCTCCTGGAATTTTTCCTTCCTCTGAAAATTTCTAATGCGTGTGTTCTAACATCCCAGATTGGACTGGATGGCTTCTTTGGCTTTGCCTGTGGGTATAATGATACCAGAAGCTAAATTCTATTTGGCATAAGCTAAGGCTTGCTTTATTCAACTAATATACACAGTTAGCCTGTTGGGAGCAGTAACTACAATTATAATTAGTTAAATCTTTTCTCAGGCTCAAGATCACATACTGTTTGCCCCAGCGTTTTGATATTTCATTCTCTGACTCCCCTTTCAGGAGTTTTTCTCACCTTTCCCTGAAATCTTGTACCTGCTGCCTCTCAAGTCAGTGCTGACTTCCTTTGTTTGCTGCAGTACATGCTTGGAATTGGCTGTTCCTTAGAGGCCTCAAGTTCTGACATCTCTTTCCTTCCTTTTCTTCGATTAGAGTTGTCCGAGGATGATAATGATGACTTGGAGAAAGGATTTCTTGGAGTTAGCAGGAATTCTGGAGGGAGCCTGAGCCAGCCCTGTCTGTAAGACAGATTAGCCAGCCTCCTCCCTACCCTTTCACCCAAGGCTATTTTCCATTCCGGAATTATCATAAAGCCAGCCAAAACCTGTCCCTGGGTGTGTAGATGGGGGCACTAGGCACACGGCAATTCCAATTAGCAGTCTAATTTTAACTTGGCTTCTGGCCAGAGGGCTTCATCTCTCAGTGCTTTCAAACACCAGAGTACCGGTCAAGTGGGTTACCTTGAACTTCTCTTGGCCTGCCTCAGAGGTCATGGCCAATTACACTGGAGGGTCATTTTCAAGCGAGACAGAATCAGGAATCGGAATGGAGGTTGTGAAGCAAATACGCGTTTTTATCCCAACTGGGAAATGCTTATCAAAATAGTTCTTAGTTATCAAGCAAGCACAAAGTGCCTGGAAATGACGTTCCCAGCAGAGGAAATGGCCCAGCTGTGCTTTTTTTGGCTTTCTCTCATCTGCTCAACAGGAAAAATATTAATCAATGGGAAAAATGCTCCCTTTCTGTTAATTTAACACATGAGTTTTAGGTAGTGTGGGAAATAGTAATACCTAATGCTTTTACGATTTTATTACATGGATCACAAAGAACATTTTAGAAACTGGTTTTTAGTTAAGCCTCAAATTTACGCCCAAAGAGATGTTTTATATTCATGGTAGCACGGCTGAAAATCTAAGATAGAGAAAGTCCCAGGACTCCCTATGGTCTTGTAGTAATTGTGTGGAAAGTGGAGGGAGAGGTCTGGTGACCCTTTGTAAGTTGCCACTGAGCAACACCTTTTTTTCCCATCAACAGGGAAGCAATTAGCAATTCAGTATTTCCTCATAAAACGAATTAGCAACACTTCTTCAAGAAGATTAAAAGTATATTTAAAAGAAGAGTCCCATAACTGGGCTTCCCAGAATCTGATCTCACCGTGTGCTTATTTTCTGAGCTTTTATGGAAAGACGACTTATGTGCAACACGGTAGCCACATCCGACGGGTTCAGCCTGCTGCCTTTTCACTAAGCAAGTCCACCCAGCTAACCGTGTGTCTCCATGCCTCTTTTGTTCAAGGTGATGAGGCTTCGCAAACTTGCTCAGCAGATTGCAAACTGCAAACAGTGCATTGAGCGGTCGGCATCACTCATCTCACAAGCAGAACATTCTCTGAAGGAGAGCGATCATGCCCGCTTCCTACAGACAGCAAAGAACATCACCGAGAGGTGAGTGCAGGGGCTGCTGGCAAGTTCTCAGGCTACTGGTCGCTGGTAGGCGAGCTGTGATTAGTTGGCCTTGTTCTCACCTTGCGTTTGTTTTCATTTTCAAGGCCGAGTAGCAGAGAGGATAGAGGCTTTGAGCTGTTTCTTGCAGCTAGAGATGCTTCCCTTTGACATCTTTTCAGTAACAGCCTGCAGTTCAAGGTCTTTGAAACAAGACTCCAACAAGGAGAAAGAATGAAATCTACCTGTTTTGGGGGTGGGGGAGGTGGTTAGCTTATGCTGGCACAAGAACAGCATTCATTGTGGCTCTCAGACCCTATCTCATCATATACTTGGTAACAGAATCGAAATAAAGGAAAATATAAAAGGGAATCTTCCATTGCAGACTTATTTATCTGAAAAACTACTGCCCAGATGTTGTTCTCTGTTAGGCCTGTTTTTATCTGGTTGAGAATGTCAAGGCTGACTCGTGCAGCAAAGAAAGGGCCAACCTGTCATTCTCCATTCTACAGGAAGGCACTTAAAAATGATGCTATCCAAATGGCCACCTCAGCAGAGGTTTCTAGAAAGGATGAGTATTCCTTTAGTACATCTACTTGATTGGCATAAAAATTACTCATCTCCACTGCTGCAAACATCTGTAGCAATTCTAGTGGATCCAAAGAGAAGCACTGAGTTGGGCTGGGTATAACCAATGCCACGCAAATGACATCTCTGAGCCGGTTGCCAACGACCTTGACTTTTCCTTCATTCTGAGTTTTCGACCCAGCTGCCCTTTATGCAAGCCAATAATAGAATCCTGTGGCTCAAAGCTGCCAAAGAGCTCATTTGTGCTGGTCTTTATCCCGGAGCACAGGTTGGCAAATGTTTTTTGTAAAGTGTCAGAAAGCAAATATTTGCAGCTTTGCAGGTTGTAAGGTCTGGGTTACAACTACTCAACGCTGCCTTGTAGCTTCACAACAGCCAGACAGTATGGAAACAAATGGGCGTGGCTGTGTGCCAATAAAACCATTTACAAAACAGGCTGCAGGTTCAACTTGCCAGCCCCTGGCCTGGGGGAGAAAAAAATGTTCACCATTTTATGATTGGAATGTCTTCAAAGAAGGAAAAAGGAAACTAACATTTATTAAGCGATTGCCTGTGTCAGGCACTCTGCTAATAATTCTCAAAATAACATCTAGAGGTAGGCCTTGACTTTTCCATGCTTGCTGTTTCCTTATGAGTAGTGTACAGCATTTTTGTAGTTTTGATCTTCTACTAGCCAGCCAGTTTCATGGTGTTATTTCTTACATCTGAGAAAATTCCCTTTGGAGCAGATGAGATGCTTATCTCTTCTAAAGGACATGGATAACTGCTGGCCATCATCCCTTTTATGTCCTCGAAATGCTTTCCTCCCTACTATAAGAGAGGCCAGTTTCTTTCCTCATGACTCCTAGGTTCCAAGTGTTTAATTGTTTGCACCGCTCTCATCTGGATTGGGTCCAGCTGCTCATTAGTCATCCCAAAGTTAAAAACTTCAAACAGCACTAATACTGCAGTGGACCCAGGGTAGGGTAACAATGTTTACACTCAGGTCAGGTTCGCAATCTGGAATCCAAGAGTCCGTGTCTCTCCCTGTGAATGGGGTGATGTCCAGGTGAAGTGGCTTCTATGAGCTGAGTCCTGGGTGATCCCTACAAATTCCAGCGAGTGTCACACGAATAAACTCTCCCCTCGCAGCCGAGGGAGGATGTGGCCGCCTAACTGTTCTGCTGGAAGGACACAGGCAGTCGAAGGCCAGCACAAGCACGTGAGTGTGTGCCCATGACCTCCTGCAGACCTGGCAGGGTGTATCTGGTCCCTCTCAGCTCATAATATTAGCCCATCTCATCAGGAATGGGAACGTGACTTTCATTTCTCTTTCCGTGAAGAATGTGCCTCTGTTAAGTTTCGGTACATAGTGCCTATAAAAATCTGCTGGAAGCCCTTAGCCCTCTGTTTCTGCAATCCCCCTTCTTCCCATCTCTTATTTGTCAAATTTCTGGGTTAATTCCTGAGCTTTCTCTTTCTGGTAGCTGGGATGTAGTAAAAGTGCACAGGGTTTAGACATGAAGTTGGGAGGCCTGAGTGCAAATCCACACAATGTCCCCTTCTCGGTGTGATTCTTTAAGCTATTTCCTACTTAGAGATGGGGCTCATAATAGCTGTCTCTCTTGTGATAATTTTGCTGAACATTCCTCAGAACGGGTTTCAAGCATCACAGGCACTCTCTAAAGGGAAGCTGGTACAGTGTTTTCGTATTTCAGTGCGACCCACCTTGTATGTCTTTATTCCAATGCTGCTGTCTGTCTACCTGCCGAACTTCTTCAACCTGGCCTTTAACGTGCTTCTCTAGGACATGACTTCCTGGTTCTGTCTCCTCTTGTGTCTGTCCTGGGTTTTGGCTCCGACATATGGCACTTCCAAATCATCTGTATTCTTCTACTCAAGTGTGGAGCCTTGAACAAACTTGAAATTCTGCAGGTATTCCTAAAGTGAGATTTAGATGAGATTTTCCTACATCATTAAATCGGTTAAAGTGTGTATGTTCTCCTATAAGCTAAATCCAAACTGCAAAAATTGTTTTTAATTCAGAAACATCAAGCAACCCCAAAAGGAGATAGAGCCTCAAGTTTTACATTGTAGGCGATGCATATGCTTTGTAACCAACTGTTTAGCTGTGTGCTAATTGCTTAGTAATTATGGATAGTATTGGGGCTACTCATTAACACTTCCGAGTCTGATCTTGCTTATACGCTCCAAATGGGCAGGATGCCTGGCCATCTTGTTTTCACTATCATAGCCCCAGCATATGGCAGACTTTCTAATATGAATGAATGAGCAAATGAATCCATATACAGGGCTGGTTTTTCCTACTTAATATAGCTGTTATAAGGTTGAAATGAAATAATATGGCAAAAACATTAATTAACCCAGTTTCTGTCACAAGGCGAATGTGCAACAAATGCTAATTCCCTTCCTTCCTACTCACTAGATGAATGTAAATTGAATGTGTGACACACTATATTCTCAAACACATTAACATGTGGGTGTTTGGTGTGATTGTATGGAGACCTTTATAACATTATGTTAAGTGAGCAAAACTAGTTTTCAAATCCAAGTATAAAAAGTTGCTCTACCGTTTACAAAGAATCTAAAAGTAAAATTGCCTTTAGCAGCAAATTATCAAAATTTCCTCTGAACAGAATCCATTTTTCAGAGCTCCCACAAAGTTCGCCAATTCCAAGGCACCTGCTCTGCTCCGCACCGCCACAGGCAGGTCAAGGGTTTGTCAGGCTTTTCCAGAAGGTAAAGCTAAGAACTCCAGTCATGAACTTTGGAAAGGTGTCGCTTACTTCTTAGAATTGGAGCACATCTCCATGTGGGTTTTAAAGTGCAGTCTGTAGAGTGTTAATAAGTATTTTGATAACAACAAGGTTCCGGGGCCAAACGTGTTTGGGAAATCCTGAGCTGGCCAAAGTACAGCACATTTTGTCACCGTGACACCTCACTGCATTTTACCATGGTGATGTGCTTTGTTTGGCAGAAGCCCTGTGAACATTGTAGCTCTTCCACCCTCTGGAAAACTGGCTCTATGTGGTCGCCAACAGCCAAGTGCCATGGAGATTAGATTAGCGCTCAAAGCAGAAATATAAACAGGGAGCGATGTGCACCCCACCCTCAAGCATCAGGGTGGGACGCAAGGCCATATTTGCTCCAGTAGGTTAAGACCGCCACACACGGATGTGCACACACACACACATCTGCACGTGTATGCTATATATAAAGGCACACACACGGACACACAACTGTAAAGTGAGGGACTGAGACAGCAGTGTACACTAACAGCCCTGGTAGGTGTTGGGAATTCATCTAAAAGGCCAGAAGATGGGCAGCAAGGGCTTGCAAAATAAAAACATGGCCTAAAACGCTGAATTTGGCAGATTTTGCCCTTGCCTGTCACTCCAATCTAGAAGTTGAAATTGTAGCCAAAGATAAGTATCTTTCCGTCCATTGAGAACAAAACGTGTAGGTGTTAAAAGCTGCAGTAATCTCCGCAGCTTCTTGCCGTCAGTCTTTGCCTCCCAGGCTGGGCACTGCCGTCCTTTTGGTTGCCATACAGAGTTCCTACCATCAAGAAGCAGGCGCTTTTAACACGTCCCCCGATGAAAACATGTTTTCTTTAATTCTTTATTGTCCATGGAATTAGGAGAGAATTGGGAACAAAATCTGTTTTGGATGAGCCTGAGCAAAGCAGATCGTGTGCGTGCAGAGCAGTCTGACCTGTTGAGCACACATTTGTGCCACGTGTGAGCAGAAAAACTGTGCGATTGGAAGTTGGGTGCTTGTTTCCACACAGCCCGGTGCGGTCCTCCCTGGTGGGCATAAGGAAATAGGAGTAAGTGGGGTTTTCACTCTGAAATGTGTTTCGAGGAGTGCAAATGGCACCATAGCATTTCTATGAACTGCTCTGCACTGATGCAAATATTTGAGGCTCTTTTAGTGTGTGGCCTACTTAAAGGGCATCATAACTGCATTTGCTGAAAGTACCGTTTGACTGCCAAACACCCTCGTAGCTGTTATTTTAAATTAGCAGCTGTTAGTATCAACAATTAGCCCAATTCCTTTGGGTGCAATAATTGGTCAGTAAAATCACACAGCTCTGCTATTCACTGGTAAACCAGGCATAAGGCGAAGTTAGATTCTCTATCCTGGTTTTTACATGCATGACTCTTCTTTCCACAGTTCGTGCCTCTTCAGAGTTCATCTCTGGATCCCAATATTACCCCAGTTAGGATGTTATTGGTAATCTGTCTCCTTCCCTCTCTGGGTAATATTGAAAATTTGCCAGGAATACGAACTCAGATTTCCTTGTATTTATAAGAATTTTGAACATTTCACAGGTAGTTTTTTATTGAAGTGAAATTCACATAAAGTAAAATAACCATTTTAAAGTGTACAATTCTGCCTACTCTGGATATTTGATACTAGTGGACCACACAATATATTGTTTCTGCGCTGTTAGTTTTAGCATAATGTTCACAGGTTCATCAATAGTACAGCATGTGTCAGCATTTAATTCCTTTTCGTGGCCAAATAATATTCTTCTGTGTGGATATACCCAAAGGTATAATTTTTATAGTCAAAATATAGTACCTTTATAAAAATCTAAAGCTTTAAGAGCCACTAAAAGATTTAAGCATAAATAAAACCCTTGGAGTAACTGGACTGAAAATGTTCTATTTTAAATGGAAGTATGCTGACCTGACATTCTCCTTCTGGCCTTGTATAAGTGACCATCGGTGCTTTTTATTCAAAAATAAGTAACTAGCTTTAGAGCTAAGTCCTTCGACAGTTGTTTCTTTACATAAAAATTCACAGTGCCCTAAAGGTTATGGAGGATAGCAAATTACCAAACTCAACAGGATTACAAGTGGTTTAGTATGCTCAGAAGTGGTACACTTTGCCCTGTGATTTTCTTGATTTTAAGAGAATCAGTCGTGTCTTTGAATTAATTGGTCCAAATGTTCTGCTGCTCCTAACTTTCCGAATCAACTTGAGGGCATCTAGAAGGAGGCTGGCCCATTGCAGTGCCCCACCTTCTAGTTTCTGCATGAGAGTTCTAACCAGAGGACACAGTGCAGCCACCCGGGAAATTGGTGAGAAAGCTCATGAATATTTTCCGTGGCATCTGCTGGGAATATGGCGTAAAAAAAAAAAAAATGAATCCAAGGAGAATGAAAACGAGGCAGACAGAAACTCTTTTCTTAATGTTTATTTTAGAGGCAGGCTAGTAATTGATTAAACCAATCCAATATCTGGAAACATTCTTTTTGAATCTTCACGTTGCCTTTTATGCAGTTGGAAATTGGGGAGCCTCCCCTTTGAAGGAACAAACGGCTTCCCAGACAGATGTGTGAAGAAATGCCTGGAGCTATGTGCTTCTTGCTGGGGTTGGATGTGATGGGTCCAGGCTGTTAAATACACAGCAGCAGGAAATATGAATATTCTTTCACCTCCGCAGGGAATTCTTTTTCTGATAGTAAAAAGCAAAGGGGAAGCTATTCTGTTGCCTCTTCTTTAAACTTGTATTCGCTTGCTCTCTATTACTGTGTTCTGCCATCCAGAAATTCTTCTTAAGGCAGATGTGCAAAAGCAGCAAAACTTTAGAAAACGATATTCCTTTTCCTTTTATGTTTTTTTCATTCCCACACAATGATGGTGAAAGCCATCTTGACGTCTCTAAAAAGTTGTTTTGTTTAATTACAGAGTCTCCATGGCAACTGCATCCTCCCAGGTCCTAATTCCTGAAATCAACCTCAATGACACATTTGATACCTTTGCCTTAGATTTTTCTCGAGAGAAGAAATTGCTAGAATGTCTGGATTACCTTACAGGTATTGCCTTTTATGTTCTCTTTAATATTGTTTACATTTAGTGGTACAAACATTTCGCCGCCAGATCAGTGTATTTTCTAAAAACCAGGTTTAGCAATGTTCTCTAAATTTCCACAAACAATTTCTGTGCGCTCTTTGATTTTAACTGAGACCAAACTTGGGACAGGAGAAGAAAAGAGGATCACAGTCATTAAAAGCACACTTATTACCATTTTTCTCCCTTATTGTATGTGGGGTGCTAAATATAACGGCTCTGCTGGCCAGCAAAGAGATGCATAAGGTTTTGGGTGTATTTTTCCTTTCTAGTTAGTAAGGCATCTGATCTCACAGTATGTTAGCAGAGCAAATTGGTAGCTAACTAACTGGGTATCCACCTTGCTCCAGCTCTTCGTATTTGTGATCTTATTTTAATCTTCACAATGCTGAATCGAGGTAAAGCATCATACTCCTGATTTGCCATGTTTTGGCCCTATGCTTTTGGTTGCCCTCCCCTGTTTTGGTCAAACCTAGAAAACACCAGTGAAAGAAAAAAAAATAAAAAATAAAAAACCAGGCTACTCCTATTCCTAGCCACACAGCTCAACTTTTCTTTGCTGCCAGTCTCTAAGCGAGAAACTGAGAACAATGGCTGGTGGAAAGAACAGTGACTTTGGAGACGACCTTATTTGTGTTAGTCAAAGCCACCAGGATGGTGCCTGAGGAAAGCGCAGGGCACACAGTGAAGCCAGCTGTGCACTGTACTGAGGACACAGAGCCTCCCAGAAGTCACGTCCTAGCTGAGTGTGGTATCAGCCTCTCAACGCCCACCCTGCGTGTGCATGTTCGTGGGCGAGCGGTCAGGAGGGTGGAGCAGGAGATGGGAATGTTGTGTGGCATTTATTTTTATAGTCTGTGGAGAGAAAGCAAGGAGTTCTATCTTCAAGAAGCAGTGTGCTCAGAAGAACAGACTATTTCCTTGTGAAGACACGGGGTGCTGCTTTTAGCCTTCCCTCATTTGCCAGGAAGGCAAGCCATTCCACAAACTTCTTATCTTATGTAATTTTCTCTTTTGAATGTACAGCTCCTATTTTTTTTCATACAGCTCCTATTAAGGAAGAAAGAAATTGATTTTCAAAAAGCATTTAGAGTAAGGACCCAAACTTGGTCTCAAATATTTATGAGTATAGTGTGTTCCTTTTTGAGCATTTAATTCGGAGATTTGTTTATTTATTTTTTGTTTTGTTTGAGACAAGTTCTCACTATGTAGTTCAGGCTGCCCTTGAACTCACTATGTAGCCCAGGCTGGCCTCCAACTCCTCCTCCTGCCTCAGCCTCCTAAGTGCTGAGATTTCATGCAGGCACCACCATACCTGGCTCTGGGAGTTAGTTAAACTAAATTAAACACCATCCAGTAGATCCTTCTACTGTGAAAGAAATATTCTATTTCTGCGCTACCCAATTTATTAGCCACTGGGCACATGGGACAACTGAAAATTTGAGATGTGATTAGTGAATTTTTACTTTTATTCAACATTAATTAAATTTAATGAAAATTTAAACAGCTACATGTAGCTCATAACTATGCATTGCACAGTATCTAGACTTTCTGTGAGCGGCTTTCAATCCTGCCATTCTGTTCAAAATTTCCCCTTTTTTCTTACATCATTTGGGAATGAGTTTGGTTGCGAGCAACAGAAAATCCAACTGACGGTGACTCGCTGAGGGGTGTTTGTGTCCCAGAAACACAACACAGGCATGCCGTGTGGGGCTGGACAGTGGTTTGAAGATGACCTCAGACACCAGGCTCTTTCTCTTTTCCTGCTCTGCCATCTTTGTTACGTTGTCTTTTTGTTACATGACCACACCCTATCTTCAAACATTATCCTCAACTACTAGGCAAAAGACAGGGGCAGAAGACAAATACTGAGTCTGTTCATCAGAAAAACAAAAGCTTTCTGAAAAATCCCATCTGAAGAACTTCCGTTCACGTCTCCTAGGCCAGGTCCATGTCTTGATATCCTTCCCAAGGTCCGAGAAGACTAGAAAATTAAATATTTGCCTGGGCACACAGGCACGCTGCCCGGCATCAATGTCTCATTGGCAAGAATGTGTCTTCTCGTTTTCCTATAATTGTAAATAGTATTTCAACAATTTATGAGCAGTTTAATTTCTGTGGAAATGTAAGAGTATTCATTAGTGGGGAAATTATGAAACTAGTGTGCACTGACTCTATGACTGTGCCACACATCATGCCGATGGCTCTTTATCCCAACTAAAGGCCACATGTGGTACCTGCTATTATGCCTTCTGAGCTGGCGACCCCAGATACAAGTTCAGTCTATTTCTAGACATAACATCAATCTTGGCCATAACATATGATGCATGGGCGACACTGCCAAGTCCAAATAGTTTATCAGACATTTATAAGCAGGAAATGGAGTGTTTGTGGAGTGTTAGCCCGCCATTCCTTGTGTGCTGCTTGTGATGAAGGCACGAAAATAACAGTTCTGGTACCGATACCATGAGTATTGAAATTGGCAGCATGCTGCTGTTCTCATTTACAGTAAATTAGGTATTGACTTTTCGGGACAAACCCATTGGGTTTACAATCAAAACAGGGTTAGCCTGCTGGGCTGTGAAAACAAGATTTTTTTTTTCCCTATGACATGACTCTAAGTGGTATGTCAAGTTAATAACCCATAGAGGTGACATTTCCTTCCTGATTGCAGCTACTACCATGTGTCTCACAGCTACTTGCCTATTTTAGACTCACGTTTTCTTTATAGTTAATCATATAATCACACTGCAGAAAGAACAAAATCATTCTACAATGGTTGACAGAGAAATAATTCAGGACACTATTTAAAATATAAAAGGAGAAGTATTTCTTCACCGATTGATGACGGGGTAAGCCCACACCAGCAGGGACCACACAGACAATAATAAGCACATTTTACAATGCAGCTGGGCCTCCATGGAATGCATCTCCTGATTGGCGTCGCTGATTCATACACGTACAAGTCACACCACATGATCCTAAATTTCGCATGTGGATGCTTCACCAGGCAGATGTACGAATACATATTTCAGAAAGAATGCTTTAAGTGTTGCATAGGGCCCTTCTTTTTTAATGAATAATTTAATGCAGGCCCCTCCCCCTTATGGGTGTTCGCCATTGTTTGTGGAGTTAGATAACCAGTAGGCAAAACTGAGCTTACTGATTTAACACGCCAGACTTGATTCTCATGGTGCCTTAGATATATTTTCAGACAGCAAAGTGACTACTAAACAGAGTTTTAAATTTACCATTTCCATGAACGTGTTCCCCTCTTTGGGTTTCTTTAGGATTCATTAATTCCAATCAGAATTTAGAGCAAGAAGGAACTCTGCAGTAGTGTGAGTAAAGGTTGCCTGCATCTGTGGGATGCATACATGTTTCTCCCTTTGAAGTTAGGTTCTGGTATACAGAAGAGTGGAAAGCAAAGCTCTGGATCATTTCTCTAGACCAGAGGTCGGCAAACTTTGACAGTAAAGGGCCAGATGTTAGATGTGTTAGACTTTGCAGGCCATATGGTCGCAACTACTCAACTTTGCTGTTGTGCTAAAGCAGCCACAGACAGTACGTGACTGAATGAGCCTGGCTGTGTTCCAATAAAACTTTATTTACAAAAACAGGCAGCGGGCCAAATTTGACCCGCAGCCATAGTTTGCCAACCCCCGTTCTAAAATATTATTGCCAGTGCAAAACACTCATTGCCCAGGCTTCTTTCTTGTTCACATACTCTCCTCATAAAACCAGTTACTGAGATTGATCCAAAGGAAGTCATTTAAAAAGTATTGTTTTAGTATGACTTAGGCTTGTCCTCTCCAGAATGTGTTAAAGAAATAAAAGAGCAGCCTTCTCCAGTGATAAAGTTAACCAAATGCCAGGGAATCATATTTTCTTTAGGGAAGAAAAGGGTATTTCTTAGATATTATTGATTGTTAATCATGGTCTTAAATTAAAATATCACCTGTAAATTGAGAAATAAGAAGAAAATAGAACTGTTCTGATAAAGTTTTTTTTTTAAACAGGTATCAAAATATCTAATGAAAGAAAGAAAATTCTCAAATGCTATCTGATTTACTATAGGATAACAAATATTAGTATTTTTCTGATTCGGTACCTGCATATAAAAATATCTGGTACCATGTTGATTAAGGATTGGCGAACTAGATCAAAGGCCCCTCTGCTGAATAAAGCTGTATCGGAACCTGGGTTATACCTGTTTGTGTACAAATTGTCTACAGGTACTTCCGTGCCACGATGGCAGAGTTGAGTAGTTGCAGCAGCAGCTATCTGGCCTGTAAAGTCTAAAATATTTACCATCCGGCACTTTGCTGAAAAAGTTTGCCAACACTCTGAAGTGAACGAAACTACAAAAGTTCATCTTGCTTCCTTTTTCCACATCTTTTTTATTAGTACATATTGGTTATACAGATTCCTGGGTTTCATTTGGCAGTTTTGTACATGCACGTAACATACTTTGATCATTTTCACCTCCGCCATGTTTTCCTTCCTGCACAAGAGAGTATTGTTTGCTTAATCTCTTAAATACATTCACATAAAGAAGCTGAGATAATTTTATGCTGGCTGGCTGTGACCATACTCCTTGTTAGAAATAAAGCCAATAACCAGCCACCTAAAATTTTCTGGTTTGGCATCACTATCTCTAGGACAGTAGTCGTGAGGGACCTATCTAGAGAGCCTTTCTGCAGCAGTCAAATATCTTCTTGGAAACAGTGTCCAGTGGTGCGTGCCCCTCCACTGATGAGCGTTCTTTACCGCTGCAGCACCCAACCCGCCCACAATTAGAGAAGAGCTCTGCACGGCATCGTACGACACCATCACTGTCCACTGGACTTCGGATGATGAATTCAGTGTGGTCTCCTACGAGCTCCAGTACACCATATTCACTGGACAAGCCAATGTCGTTAGTGAGTATCTCACGGCCTGCTTACTTCTCTATTTACTTCTGTAGATGTTTTCAGATAAGTTGCATTTTTCAATTTAAACAGGGAAGGAAGGCAAGGAAGGAAAGAATATGTAATACCTAATGGCTTTATCTTTTCTACCAAGCAAGTGATATCACTTGTGTTGCACTAGTAAAAACAGTAGGCTAAATATTGATGAAAACTAGTGACCTCTTGTAAACCACATGGATGAATCTCACAAATAAACCATTAAAAGCAAGAAGCAGAGAACAAAAGAATACATGCAGTGTGAATCGATTTATCGATTCATAACTTAAAGATCAAAATAAACTATTTTGCTTTAAAACATACTCCTAGCTGTTAAGACTATAAATATTAATGAAGGTGATGGTCACTTCTTCTTTTTTTTTTTTCCTTCTGGTGCTGGGGATTGAACTCGGGGCCTTGCACTTGCTAGGTGAGTGCTCTACCACTGAGCTAAATCCCCTGCCCCTGTGGTTATTTCTTGAATGGGAAGGAAAATAGCAGCACTGGGAAGAACTAGTTGGGCATTCATGGAGTAACAGCAATTTCTGGGTGGCAGTTACGGGCTTTACTCATTACATTATACATTTAATTTCATACATCTTTCTGGGTGTTATTTTACAATGCTCAGAAAAAAGAAAGGATTTAGTAAAATGAATAACCAAAGAATGCTAAATACCTGGTCTCGTTCAGAAGTAATCTAGGGCCATCACTTCAAATGTTAGTAGTTGGCCCACGTGGGAAGAATGTCGAGCCCTGCCTGAGAGCTCACCTCTCACCGAGGACTGCGTGATGTTAGGCATCAAGGACAATTTGGTGATCTCAAACAGCAGTAGCTGGCCGAGAGATGATAATAGAGGAAGCGCTCCTCCCCACCCTACAAAGTTACTCCAGCTGAATCGAGCAAAGAGCAAAGGACCAGGAGAAATGGCTTTTCAGGAGAGCAAATCTTAAACTTCTTTAGTGAAGGAAAATAGAATATGTCAAAGTAGACTGGAATAGAGCAGACCGAATAGCAGTCACTTTTTGACAAAGAGCCATTTTGAATAAATTCATATCAATTTAATGTGCTTTTATTATAGAAACCTTTTTTGTCTTTACTACACTGTTCTTTGGTGGCACAAGTAGTTCTGCACACATGATACTTAAGACAGAAATTTGATTTATGCTTAATTAAAAGAATGACGCAGAGAGACACCAATTTCTAACTGGCTAAAGTGTAAATGACTGATACCAACCAGTGACTCCTCCGACCTCCCATGTAGCTACTTTTCTCGGCTTCCTCTCCCTGACTGTCTCACCTTCCTCCCCCTAATTGGTTTGCCTTAGAAGCTTTAATTAGAATCTTACCAGTTTCCAAGACTGTGCAATTTTTGAGTGGAAGGGGGTATGTTGTGAAATGTCGCATCAGGAACAGCTTTGGCCAGCTACCGAGTAGGTAGCAAATAGAGAAAGGACAGAAGTGATAGGTGCAGCAAGAAGATCTTAGGGAAAATTATGCTTAAACTGTCTTGAAAAGGAGTGGCTACCTAGCAGCAAGTTGGAGGTATCACAAACATCTGGATCTTCAGAAACAACCTCGTAGAGACATAAGTGTCAGGGCATGCTGGGAGCTGTTACAGATTCAGCCTGTATGGGGCATTCAGTGAGGCAGGGGAGACAGAGAAAATCCAAGAGAGAGAAGTGGAGCCAGAACTCAAACCCATATCAGTCTGGCTCCAAAAACATGTGCCCTCAGTCTTTAGTCACGTAATTCTAATTTGGAGGCAAGAGACAGGTCACAGAGGGCCATCCAGGCCACACAATGATTAGGTTTTACCCTGTGAACCTAGTAGTTGTGCAGGGCAGTAGTGTTTGGTTGTACATTAGAAGGTGACTCAGAAGCACAGTGGAGAGTAGAGTGGAACAGAGTGAGGCTAGCAGCAGGGACAGCAACTAGGATGTTCATAGTAATTCACTGAGACAAAAACAGCCAGGACTTGTAAATAGCACTCAGAGCAAAGATGAAAAGGAGATGGTCCTTCCAGAAGGACTGCTGTGCTGCCGGCCCATTTCCCCGGGTAACATCACTGCTGTCCTCAAATATTGAAGTGGTCTCCGAGGCAAGTTCTATGGCAATGCTTTGGCAGCATTTCACTTTGCTTCCATGCCCTGCAACAAATCATGCAGAAATACTAATCCCCTAAAATCTTTTTTGCGCATGCCGCACTATACACTGTTCTTGGCCTTTTTTTTTTAAACTCAATATCATGTCTGAGGGATCCATCTTATTTCTTCTTGAGGCAGCATTAGTATGCTCCTGTAAAGATGTACCCTAATCTATTTATTCCAACTTCTGTTGATGAATATTTAGCTTGTTTCCAATCTTAAACCCTTATTCATTGACTCAATGAATACCCTGGAGTATTTGTCTTTTCAAACACAGGGAATTATATCTGTAGTAAAATCTCTTACGGTATGATTCCTAGGAAAAGATTATTTGCACTTTAATTTTGGTTGACTTTACCATATTGCCCTTCAGAGAAATGACATATGATTTTTAAATGCATTTTCCCAGTTGTACGAGCTTATATTTCACTGATCTTGGACATATATACCATAAATTTAACATGAGAAACCTGATTTAAAGCAAAGTAAACATATAACATCTATATGATTACATAATAAATCTGAGACCTCACTTGACTAATACAGAGACCATAACACAGTGACCCACACACTAGTATACTCAATAGTATGGATGGGAAAACACAAGAACGAGACAAATGAAGAATAATTCATCTTTTTGTCTTCACTTAAGAGATTACTTCCACAATATTGGGTGGCGAATATTGCTGGTATGTTGGGTAAACTAAAACAGAGGTCATATCAAACATAAAGAAGATGAAATTCACAAGACAGTGAGAACACACAGACTACAGTATGGCCCCCCGAAAGAAAACATTTGGAGTCATCTTATGCCAAATGGGTGGTTCTTGGCCCTTGTGAGGAATGTTATATTTCTTTCAAATTATTTTTGCTTAATTTGGGGAAAATGGTACCAATTTTCTATTGCTGTGAAAGAATTTTCCCAATATGTAGTGGCTTAAAACAGTACCATTTCTTATTTCAGTTTCCATGCGTCAGAGCTCTGGCACAGGTGACCTGCATCCTCTTCTTAGTGTTTCATAAGGCTGAAATCAAGGTGTGGGCTGAACCATGTTTTCATCTCGAAACAACTAAGGAAGTATCCACTTCCTAGCTTCCCCAGTTTGTTGGCAGTGTTTATTTTAGTATGGTTACAGAATTTATGGCACCTTGCTTCTTCAAAGTCAGCAAGGGAGAGAGTCTGCTACTTCAAGTTTCTCACCCCAGTTCACCATTAAAGGACACACTTGATTGGGTCAGACCAACCCAGTAATAATCTCCCTTTTGATTAACTCAAAGTCAAATGATTAATGACCTTCGTGTTATCTGCAAACTCCCTTCACCTTTGCCATATGCTGTAATATAGTCACAGGAGTAATAAAGGTCCTTTGCCATATTCTGTTTGGTTTGAAATTGGCCATGGCTGCTGCCTCCAAAAAAGAAGAAAGTCGTGAATACCAGAAAGTCATGATCACACAAAGTCATGAATACCAAGGAGTACAAATCCTGGAGGCCATGGATAGTTGTTGTGATTGTTAAGCTTAATTGTCAATTTCACTGGCTTTGGAGCTTCCTGGGAGATTAGTAAAGCATGCTGCTGGGTATGTCTGGGTGGGTCATGGAGGCATGCCCTTGGGCTCTTTATATAGTTCCTGGCTCCTTCTTCTCTTTGCTGCTCCTCTGCTCTGCTTTCTGGCCAGCATAAAGTGAGCAGCTTTGCTCCACCATGCTCTTGCACCATTACCTTTCTGCTTTAGAACCAGTTGATCATGGACTGACTCCTTTGAGACCATGAACTTAATAAACCTCTCTGCTTCCACTTTGAAGGTGTCAAGTATTTTTCCAGCAGGGGAAAAACAATTGTTTCTCCTGAAATTTCTTGAGTCAGATTATCATGGGCATTGAGGAAGCATACATATCACCTCAGCCTGGACAGACAGGCTTGTTATCACTTGTTTTTTAAGGGATAGCCAACAGTCACAGGGCCCAAGTAGAATATAGTGGTAAACACTTATTGATCCTGTACCTGGAGGCAGCCGGTGATCCACTGGAAGGTCCTACTGATCTTGGCTTTGTCTCACTTCAGGCTGCTAACTGGGGCAGCTCGACTGCTGCCTGTGTGTGTGGTTTCTATCTGTTCTCCTAGTGGTTGCAGAGGTGCAGGGGTAAGGGCAAACCCATCACACATGTGTGTTTTAAGGCCCTGTCTCATGAGTGAGTTTACAGTGAGAACGAGGGCACCTCCAAAGTTACGCGGCAAACAGCACCAATACGGTGAGCAGTAAGGAACTGGGCCCAGCGGGCGATCCACTGTAGACCCCTACTTGGTATCAGTACTTCACTTCATCCCCCGAATGAAAGAAAGATATTTATCTCTTGAAAGTTAGAGGTTTGCAGTTTCTAAACTAGGCCTGACTTGACTTGCATGCTATTGGTGTGGAAAATTATTATGAAACCATAATGCAGAAACAGAAAGGATGATTCCAAAAGAAGAAAAGATCACACTAAGTCGTGAATACAAAGGAGTACAAATCCTGGAGGATTTGCCTAAAGGCCATACCTAAAGAATTTCAACAAGAACAACACTACTGAGCATGATGAACTCAGAATGTTATGTTGGGTAATTCTAGAGAAGGTATTTGCTCCTGGAAACCAGAAACCACAAGAAAATAAATACAAATGGATTAATGAAGACTATAGACCTACCCTATATAATGCATAGGTGCCAAAAAGGCCCATTTTCCAAAAATGGCTGGAAAACCCTGAAGCTGTTAGTGCTTGTCCAACCAGGACATTCTCATGGGGTTGTTCATCTCTTTACTCCCATTAAACCAGGAAAATCCTGATGCCTACAGGATCAGTTTGCAAGAAGGAGGGAGCAAATTTAGATAAAAAGTTAATTGAAATGCAAACATTTTCACATTATTTGCACTTACAGAGACTGAAGGAAACCTGAATTTGAATCTCAGCTTTGAACCTTACCAACTCTGTAGTCTTTAGCAAATTAATCTCCTCCCAATCTGTTTGCTCATCTATAAGAAGGGCCTATGTTTTAACTTCACATGGTTGAGATAGAAAGTAAAGGCCTTAGCTTTGTGATTAACACAGTGGTAGACATTGAAAGTTATTTTCCCTACAAAAATATATACTGCACTAACTCATTGTTACATTTTAAAAGAAAGGCTAATATTTTATGTCATATGATAAATGTCAGTTGTGCAATTTGCCACGATTATATAGATGATAGCTTTTCACAAAACCTCCACGGAAGAGGCCCTCCTTGAATGTTCCCTGTCCATCCCTTTCATCATTTGAGGGAGTATCCTTTGCAGACATTGTGTTGAATATCAATCTAACAATAAAACTCTACTGAAAATGGGAAGAGGTATTCAAAACCTGCTGTGGCTCCTTAGGCCACTAGGAGATTTGTTATTGTCTCTAGGTCATGGTTCCTTCACTTGTAATAGTAAATTGTAATTAATTGCCTTTAACTGACTGTAGTGAAGAGAATTAGATAATATCTATGAAGCTTTTTTAATCCTATGAAGGCTTTCACAAATGAAATATGCACATACACATGCAAAATTAATGATATTAGTTTTTTTATTTTTCATTTTTATTGGTAGAGTTATGCCTATAGATGTTAATATCTGGGTTTATTAATACCTACATATATATATTTAATTTTATAATATTTTCTACTTTTTTTCTTAAACTACTTTTAATACCTTATTTAAAATGTTACAATGGAGCCTTTTCCCAGCAGGCTACTTTTATTATTAGAACGAAACAAAAGCCACATTTCTTCAAGCCATCATGGCAAAGTAGTTATATGTATTTATCTTAGTCATTCTGAAAACATTCATGAAAGTTATTAAACATATACTATTTTTGTAGAGAAGATGGGAAAGGATGTTACTTCTGTCCAATCCATTAAAAGAGACAAAGGATGCTAGTAGCCAGTGTACAGCCTCTCCGAAGAGTGGCAGCATTGCATGGTGTTTTATGCACAATGTTTTGCTGCGAGGTGACAGTTGCCACACAATGCTCAGAAATCCCAAATGTAATTAAAATCTTATAATGAGCTGCATTATGTAGGGAAGTGCTTCTGAGCCACTGTGAATGAAAAAAACCGTACAAAATCAAAAATCTCAATTAGGCTTCATTATGGACTAATTATCTTCCAAGTTCCGTGGTTGTTTTAATACTTCAAGCTGAGTTGGAGGAGGTGAACATTGGAACACTCTCAAAAATGATTGAAAATGGAACCAAGTAAAATTTTAGTCGGGATGGTTGTGGGGTGTTTCATAAAAAGATGCATAAAACCTGGTCACCAATCCTAACACAGTGGGGTGTCAAGACAGAGAGTCTCACTTGAGCAAGCTCGGCACTAGGTTAGGTGGTACCAGCTTAAGACCAACATTAGCAACACAATATGATGTGCTCCAAGTCACCCCACTGAACTCCATCCGCGAAAGGAAATTGGCAGTGTTATTTTCTTGGCATTTTTAATCAATTTCTGCACTCTTATGTTAGCCATAATAATAATAGAAAGGTAAGCCCAAGTAGTCATTATTGTTAGTGTTCCTGAAAGTAGACCGTCCCAGTGTAAAGCTAGCTAATAAAATTTTACTACTCCATGAACATTTTGTTTTTTTAATATTCAAGGAAAAAATTAGTGACCTCTTCAAAATGATCAGAATAGTCAGGGGGGTCCTATTTTTGTTTGTTTGGAAAAGGTTTCTGAGACATTAAATCTTTGTCGAGTTAAGATTTTGGATTGTAGGCCAAGTCGCAGTTTGCAGCAACTTCAGACATCTGCTTTATGATGCTGCTGAAAGCATTCCCCTACCACATTAAACCCAGCTTTTGAGTTGCACAGTGATTTAAAGTTTATTGAAACATTTTTAGATTTGCTTTCTTTGACCACAATCGGCATTTTATTATAACACATGCAATTAAACAGGAACAGTGCAAAAGCAGTGAAATTGATAGGATTCTCATTTGAATTACTGAATGCTCTTATTGTTTTCATTTGTGCCTGACTGCTGTTGACAAAGATCTAGGAATATGAGTGGATTATCCTAGGCAATATAAAAGCTAACTTTTTATTACTATTGTAATAACAGTATTAAATACCAAACATGAGTTACAGGCCTCTTGAGGCCCAGAGCTCAGAGTTCGACATGGCCCATCTTTGGTTGGATCAAAATCTAATATTTGGCTATGGCACTATCCAGAAGTACAGAGTTTATTACAACTATATTTAAGGAAAAGGTAAAATGGGGTTGGAGATGTAGCTCAAGTGGTAGAGCACTTGCCTGGCAAGTGCAAGGCCCTGAGTTCAAGACCCAAATCCCCCCTCCCCACAAAAAAAGAAAAGAAAAAGGTAAAGCAAGGAAGGATCGATGAGGATGGGTTGTAGGGAGAGTCCCATGTTCCTATAGTATTTGCAGGTGTTTCTAGGATCTTACACAAATGAGACATGGTCGAACACACGGCTAAGAGCTAGGGAAAATCGGGCAAGGAAGAGTGGATGATGCCTTTGCTTGCTTTACTAACTCTCCAAACACGCAAACGTGCGTACACACACACTCAGACGGACGCACACACACACTCATTTAAACTCTTCTATGAGTCTCAAATTATTTTCTTGCTGTATGCTTGCTTCTTTAAATCTGGCAGTCCTTTGTGAAAGTGTTCACAGGTGGAAATGAAAAAGAAGTGGCATAAATAAAGACTCCCTGAAATATACCTGGAAATACAGTGCACTCAATCTACAAATCATACGAGGTACATTTTGACAGGTGACAAAATACAAAAAAAGTTCTTCTCATCTTGTGATTCAAAGACAGACTTCAGGGAACCTGTGACTACCTTGCATTGCTATGAAAATATTTGTGGTTCAGTGTGTATATACATTTGTGATTTCTTTTTACAGAAAGGTTTTATTAGATCCTCAAAGGGGTGAGACCAGAAAAAAAAAAAGGATTAAGGGACTGCTTCTTGAGAGTCTAGTAAGGTATAAATTGCATCAAGATCAAAGGAACTAACCCTTTGACTTGCAAATTAAGCAAAAAGGAAGGAGAGGGGAGGTGAGTTTGGAGCCCTTCTGGAAGTGAGGGGTCCAGCCCTCTCCCAGGGAATGGTGAAGGAAATTCAACGGAGAAAGGAAACTTCATGACAGCCCAGTCACCAGGGGGCTGGAAAAAAGTTCTACTGGAGTAGAGATTGATGGGTAGAGAGGGGAGAGGGAGACTTGGGCCTGATACCAAAAAGGTGTTTCCAGCATCAGCCAGCTGCAAAACAAGATGGGCTTCCTTTTTCCTACATGTTCTTCCAAGCATCATAAATCCCCGGCCTGCTCCTCAGCCACATCCTGCAGAATGCAGCCAGAGCAGCACCCTGCTCTACTCTGGAACCAGCCGTCCCAGGGATGCGGATGGTCCAAAACTCTCTGTGGGGGCTTTCCCAAGATCTGCGTTGGACCCTGAGCCGCCCATAGGTGCTGCTGCTCCAGGGTTGTCCAGTGCATGCCTCCTGAATCTACAGTAACACAGGAAACTATCCTAATGATCATTTTATTAGCCTCTGGAGGTTGGTTGGGGCTGTCTGATCTCTGCCGGGCTTGCTCTTGCCTTGGCCTGGTGGTAAGGCTGTTCGCTGTGTCTCCTCTGTTGGGATGGGCAGACGGTCCCAGAAATGTTGTCCCCATTGCAATGGCAGAGATGTAAGGAGTCACCACAAACCCTCAAGGTCTTGTAATGCTTGCTCTCACAAACTGCACGTTGTGGCTTAATCTTATTGGCCAAAGCTAGACACATGACCAAATCCAAAGCCATGTGACAAGGAAGAATATCCCACTTTCCTAGAAGGAGTAATCACAGTCTGTAGGCCTAAATACAAGACTGAGTAAAGAATTAGGGAGAAAAATGCAATCTACCACATCTACATTCATGAAGTTGGCTTCCAGTATATGACTCAGGTGTCTTAACCAGTTGTGAGTCTCAGAATTGATGCAATCTAAAATTTAATTTATCAGTCTTATGAAAAGGAGGGTGAAGCCGAGTGGGAGGAATCAGTGGCTGCTTTAATTTCATGCCCCAGCACCAAATAACACATCACACACGTGTGCAGTGCTTAATCTCCCAGACAGAACCACCTTGACTGCTTCCATTCACATGGACCAGATTTTGCAGCAGAACAATTTTAAGTGGCTTGTCCATCTCAAGCACACAATAGAAACATATCATACAGATCATCCTCCAATTGTAGGTGGGAGGCTGAGCATTCATTTATTGGCTGAGAAAAAGTGGCAACAAAGCATTACACTTGCCAACTCTTACAGTTCAAGTAACCTAAAATTTAGGCTCAAGTCAACCTAACATCATGCAAACATTGCCCATGCTTGCACCTGTCTGGTTCGCTTTGCAGGTCTGTGTAACTCGGCTGACAGTTGGATGATTGTGCCCAATATCAAGCAGAACCACTACACAGTGCATGGTCTGCAGAGCGGAACCAAGTACATCTTCATGGTCAAGGCCATCAACCAGGCGGGCAGCCGCAGCAGCGAGCCTGGGAAGTTGAAGACAAACAGTAAGTGCCGTGAATTCAGCAGTGCTGTCCTCGCACACTTGCTTGCCTTTCAGCTGACTCTACACACCCCACCGCCCTGTGCACACCTTGTTTTCTTTTCTCTGGCTTGGACACTGTTGACAGCCTCTAAAAAACAAGGGAAGAGCCAGTATGGAGTAGAAGAATTCTCATCAAGTGTCTCTGGGTTCCACACTGGAAACTGTACCTTCAGGACCATGAGACCATTAATCTCTCTTCACTTCAGTCTTCTCATTTTTTAAGTAAATAATCCTGGGGGAGTTTTTGTGAGAAATATGTATGTCTGTATAAAACCAGACACACAGTAGGGGCCCTGTAAATAGGGGATAGTACTTTTTTCCATAGCATAAAAGCAAATTAATAACTCTGTCCTCAGGAAGTTTTCATTTGACTCTACGTAGCTATCTGGCTCTATGGTTCTCAACCAGGGACAATTTTGCCCTCTATCCCCTTACTCCTGCCCAGGGGGCATTTAGCAATGTCTAGAGGCATTTTTGGTTGTCACAACCGGAGAGAGTGCTCCTGGCATCTAGTAGACCAGAGATGATGAGAAGCATCCCATAATACACAGAACAGCCCCTACTGCAAAAAAATGACCCATCTGGCTTATCGTTGTATTTTATAGTACTGTCATCTACCTGTTGCTGTCTCTGCCTACATGTGTTTTGCTTTATCCTTTCTTCTTTCTTTACAACTTTTTGTTCTAGAAATACTATGGTATGACGCAAATCAATACATGTAATACACCATATCAACAGAATCAAGGACAAAAATCACATGATCATTTCAATAGATGCAGAAAAAGCATTTGATAAAGTCCAACACCCATTTATGATAAAAATCCTACAGAAATTAGGAATAGACGGTCTATATCTAAATTTGATAAAAGCCATCTATGACAAACCAACGGCCAACATCACA
>PVJO010008066.1:0-77538 GCA_004026905.1 Hystrix cristata | reverse complement strand
GCCCCCCCTGCCTGCTCTCCCTCCTGCTGGCCCCAGCGGTCTCTGTCCTCACCTCTCCGGAGGCCTGTTGTCTGGCAGGGGGCCGCGAACAGCTGAGATGCTCAAGGACTGCGGCAAGAGCAGCTGGGCAGTGTGGGTCACTGACCAGGGGAAGAGCCGGAGGCTCTGGAGGTGGGGACAGAGCGCGATTGCGAAACTGGGTTGAGACTGACTGCTGCAGGCATTGCAAAGCAACTGCCCATAGCTTCCCGAAATGGACATGCTTTTCACTTGTTGTTTTGCTTTTTCTCCAGTAGGTGCACAGGGAGGTGGGAGAGGAGAATCAAAGCCTGAGGCCTGCTCGGAGTGCGCGCCTCTGATCCCAACTGAGAGTCTGAGGCCGCAGGATTGTGAGTTGGCGGCCACCCTGGGCAAGGTAGAGAGACCTCGCCTCAAAATTAAAAAAAAAAAAAAAATTTAAGTGCCGGGGATGTAACTCAACGGCTGGGTTCCTCACTTGTGGCTCCTCACTGCCACAAACAGAACAAAATGTCAGAAGGAACAATATGTCCTTTCGCGTTTCTGCTTCCCAGCTGTGTGGCAGGCCACACGACAGGTGGCTACTGCCAGTCCAGGACACTGAAGTTGTGCAGGCCACTGAGAGCTGCGGTGGGATGAGCAGACCCCTCCCCTCTCCCCAGGGAGGAAGAGGCGTTTTTCTGTTAATTTGGGGTGCACACCTCAGTCCTTTCTTCTCAACTTTCCCTAGTATACTTTCTGTTGATTACTTCTAGATGGTGACATTAGTGGTCAGTTTAATTGTTCTGGTACATTTCTCTGTTTTCTACAGTAAGTGCATCATTTAAAATTAAAAACGTTATTGAAAAACCTTTAATTCCTCGCTGCCAGTTTAAAACTGATTACGCTTTTTCTTTCTCTGAAAAAAAGGAGCTAAGATAGAAGTTCTAATTACCGGTAAATAATAAACTCTGGCTAGGCTTTAAGTCATCTTATTAGGGGAATAAATTACCAGTTTTCTATGATTAGCTAAGGTCCAAGTGTATTCTCTATCATGTCTTATTTCCACATTTCAAGGCTTTATTCGTATAGAACTGACTTTCAGAATTAATCAGAGTTGGCTCCACAATCTAAGCACAGGTCCAGCTACTCAGATGGAAGATGGTTGACTATATCTTGCTGTGCTGACGGGATTCTCTGGTCTCCTTTCTCGACTTCATCATTACTGTTTCATGCATCTTTGGAAGGAAATGTATCTCCTTGGTGCTAGAGTCAACGTGCAGTTTTATTCAGCCGAGGGGACTCTACTGCAGCAAAATAGGGAATTATTAACACCCTCGGGGAACAGGCCTATCGTTTCTAAATTGCTTACTGGGAATCAAACCCAGGGCAGGTGCTGCACCACAGAAGTACACTGCCAGCCCATGAGAGGACTTCTTTTTTGAATGAATCTTTGCATTATCCAAAGATCCTCTGCATTATCCAACCTCAGGAGAGAAGATGGAGTAATTTGTTTCTCCCCAGTTTGCAAACCGAATGTCAATAAGCTGAATCTTTATAAGCCCAAAGGGAAAAAAACCTTAATTATGCCAGTGATTTCCAGAGAAGTACAAAATCTAGAAGAAAAACCAAAAAGCAACATTCATGTTCACTTACATCTACCATCATCCGGGTCTATCATTTCACTTGGAAGCTAGCCAACCTCCTCCCTTAGTCCCCAGCCCTTTCTTATTTTATTTATTTATTTGTTTGTTTATTATTTTGAGGCAGGGTCTTGTTACGTCACCAAGTTACCTGGGCTGGGCTCAAATGTGTGATCCTCCTGCCTCAGGTTCCCAGAGCGCTAGTATTACAGAGATGTGCCACCACGTCCAGCTAAAACCTATTTCTTTTCAAGCTACCCAAAATGAGTAAGTTGATGCCACAAGAAGATGGATTACCAGAGTGCTCACTAGTTCAGATATTTCTGGTTTTTACACCCTCCCACCATGTAACCCACAAGTAGACGCTTGTTCAACAAAAAGTCTCCTTATCCGGCAAGACTGGTTCTTGTTGTTGTTGTTGTTTTGGGGGGAGTTATTTGAGACAGGGTCTCACTATGTAGTTCAGGCTGGCCTTGAACTTACTATGTAGCCCAGGCTGGCCTCAAACTCATGGCAACCCTTCCTGCCTCAGCATCCCAAGTGCTATCATTACAGGTGTGCACCACCATGCCTGGCTGGTAAGACTCTTGTCTCCTAAACAAGGATCCTAAGAATAAGACACAACAGGGATCCACACAATAGCCTTTCTTCTTCCTAAGTCAATGCCAAATTTCTTTGGGGTGGCAATGCACTCAACTTCAAACTTATATTTCCCAAGGTTGCATATGTAGAAATGTGCCACCAGCAAAGGACTTGCTACCTACTGCAAGGTGTGTGGCTAAGTGCCAGCCTCCAGTTACTAACTCCTGCAGCTCCCAAGCTGAGGTCACGCTCCTCCAGGGGCATCCCCAGCCAAGGACTAAGCAAGATGCTAGATGGAGCCTGGCCATTTCCATCGCACACAGGGCTCCCACAGTGGGCAATCTTGCTTTGCAGCCTGTGTAAGATTTGCATCAGGGAATGACGGCTACTCCTGCCCGATTCAGCTTCTGCCTCCTTTACAAGAGTTACTCACCATTAAACCTTTTGCACACCTAACACCATCTCACCATCTACTTCCCGAAAAACACAACCAGTAACACCTAGCTTGTCTTGTGGCTTTGGGCACCCACACGAAACAGCTGTAGCTAGTGAGACGTAAGCGGAAGTGGCTGAGTAGAATTCTAGGAAAGCTCTCTTATCAGAAGAAGTCTCACCTAACATGAAACTTTTGCTCTTTCCATTTTCCTTTCTTTCTACCTGCATTTGGACAGGTGGAGCGGCCATCTTGTGCCAATGAGGTAACAAGGACAAAAATCTAAAACCACATGCTAAGCATGGCAGAGTGAAAACCTGGAAGAAACCTAGGTCCTGAAGGTACCCTGAAGTGATCCCACCAGCCTTGACTCTCTACCTCTGGATTTATTATGTTGTGAAAAACCCCTTTACCTAGGTTTTAGAGTGCAATGAAACCTAACTAATTCATAGGACATAGGAAAATGTTTTTGAGCAAAAAATGCTGGTTGGGGTTGGGGATTTAGTTCAGTGGTAGAGCACTTACCTAACAAGCACGAGGCCCTGAGTTCAATCCACAGCACCCTACCAAAAAAGCAGGTTATAGAGTGCTCTGCAGAGCAGTGCCCCTATTATTTATGTTCATATGCATATATCTATACACATTTGATGTATATGTTTTCACACATGTTAAACATATTTTATCTATCTAAATATAAAAGATACGTTTAAGAAGAGAGGGCTGTGATGGTACCTACCTATCCATCTAAATTACCTCCTGCAGTGAGGGGACAGAGTGACACAGAATTCACCTCCTTCCCTTTCCATAACTATTTGACTCATGTGGAATAAACCAATTAGCATGTGAAAATTTCCTTGTGTAAGGCAGAGAGCAAACGTTTGTCAACTACATAAAATACATATTGATTGGTCTAGGAAACTGCAAAGCCAAATATTATATATAACCCAAGCCAAGAAATTCTCTTCTTAGTAGAGTAGGGGAAATTTCTACTTCGTCATCATCTGAGAGTTTCTAATGAGAAGGCAAGACACCTAACTTTTAAGTTACCAAATAAAATAAATCAAGCAGCTACTCATGCATAGGACAGTAGAATTTTGAATGAGAGAGAAATCAGAAAATCTGAAATGTACAGCTGGTGCACTAAATATCTTCATCTGTAAAGGAGGTGTTATGGTTTACATCTGGATGTCCCTCCAAAGCCTCACGCACAGGCCCAAAGATGGGTTTGTGGACAGTGACTGGATTACAGAGATGCTATAGCTGGCTTGCTGTTGGGAGCTGGGGCCTGGTTAGAGGATGCAGTCACTGGAGGCATGGCCTGGATGGGTATTTCTTCCTGTATGGCTCGTCCCTTGACTCCTTCTGCTTCCTGTCTGTCGTGCCATGAGCAGGTCTCTTCCAGCACGCCCTTCTGCCATGCCTTCCTACCTTGGAACCAGCCAATTGTGGACTGAAACATGAGCCAAAATTAACTCTTTCTTTAAGTCGTGGGTGTTGGGTATTTTGTCCAAGCAATGAAGAAAATAACTAAGATAGATTTTGGGAACAGAGAAGCGGGTCATTGCTGTGACACTCCCTGACCACATGACTCAGAAGCCTTTGAGAGTGGTTCATAAGAGGACTCTGGAAAGATTTGGAGATGCTAGCTAGAAGAGCCCCACAATGCTATAAACTGAGCTTGATGGGAGATCTTGGCCAGCACTCAGAAGACCAGAATACTGAGAAATGCAGACAGTAAAGACCAGTTTCAGGAGGTTTCAGTTGGGAACAAGGACCCCATCCACACTGGGACTCCAGGCCATGTGTATTACATATGCTATGGCAGAAAATTTGTCTACATTTTATGTCCTGAGGCACTGTGGGAGACTGAGATTAAGGACAGCAGAGGAAATTTGGCAGAAGAAATTTCCAGGCAGTCTAATGTTGAGGCTGTGCCATGGGTACTGTTGGGAACGTTTAACCAGCTCTACACTGAGACTCAAGAGCAAATGGAACAGCTAAATGACTTTAAAAGTTTTGAGTTTGACCATAAAGGAAGATCTGGTAAAGTTGTGGCCTGCAAAGTGGGAGCAGAGAAGAGTTTCATTGCTGAAAAGATTAGTATTAAAAAGAAGCTTATATACTAAAATATTTTTGAAACAACAGAATAAATAATTATCCAAACTTCTCTGTTTCATTTGTACTAATTTCTCTTAGTTTATTGAAAAGAAATTTTGTACTATTATCTGTTTGTTTCTACTTTTTAAAAGATAATCTTTTTTGTCCATATCTTGTGCTCTGAGTAACTACTTTGAAGATAATGATACATAGTGTATTAACTATTGTTATTCTCTTATTATTTTGTTATGAAACTTTGTTTTATTTTTTCATAAAATAAAAGTTATTTTTTAAAAACTTCTAATTGGAAGCTGGAAAAAAGCTGAGTACTTTACATCAGATAATACAAAGGATGCCTTGAGGGTACGGGAGGAATCTGAAAGATTCCATCCTTCTTAAAACTCAAGGGTGGAAAAGTGAAAGTGCTTTGAGAAGGGACCTCCAGGGAACCCTCCTTGAGAAAGGCTGCTGAAGAAACAACTTCCTGGATTTCGATTCACAGTGCTTAGCCATCCAGGCACTCAGACACCCCCGAAGTCGTGATGCAAAATGGCCTAGGTACTGTTGGAGCCTGCAGCAGACCTTGGCATCATCCATGTAGTGCTGATTTTACAGGCATGCAGAATGAAAGAGTTGTAGGTCATGGAGGCTTCCACCCACATTTCAGAAGAAGGCTTGAGATGCCAGACAGCGTGCTCCTCAGAAAGCAGTGTGTGGAAATGTAAGGGTGAAACCAATAGTGCAAAGGAGAGCCCAGAAATATGGAAAAGCCAGGAACATAGAATGTCTAAAGAAAGCCACAAGAAGTGAGCAAAGCTAGCACAAGGCAGAAGCCATGAGGGCTACTACCACCAGCAATGCCTGAGGGGCAAGCTTGCCCAAGCCCTTTGGAGTTCACAGCTCCTTGCCACAACTTGCTCCAGGTGGTTGACAGGGAGCTACAGGATTTCAAGTTTGCCTTGTTTTGCTCCTATTTCTTTCTATACCTCTGTTCCTCTCTATTGGAATGAGAATGTTTATTCTGTGCCATTGTGTAGTGTTTGACTTCTTTTTGATATTTTTAGGGGCTCGCTGCTAAAAGTTTGCCTTAAATCTCAGAGGAGACTTTGGATTTGGACTTTTCAGCAATGCTGAAACTGTTAAGAATTTGGCAGTCAGTAGTGTTTGACTTCTTTTTGATATTTATAGGGGCTCGCTGCTAAAAGTTTGCCTTAAGTCTCAGAGGAGACTTTGGATTTGGACTTTACAGCAATGTTAAGAACTGTTAAGAATTTGGCAGCTCTTAGAGATGAAGTAAATGCAATTTACATACAGAGATACGCATGAGTCTGGTGCAAAATGGTTTATATCTAGATGTCCCACTAAAGCTTCATTTGATCATTAGCAGAACCTTTGGATGGTGATTGGATTATAAGGGCACTAGAGCTGACTCGCAGGTAGGAAATGGGGCCTGGTCAGAAGAGGCAGGTCGCTGTGGGTATGTTTCCCTTCCCAACTCCTCCTTTGATTTTCTGCTTCCTGGTTTCCCTGTGAGAAGTTTTCCCTCACCCAGTCCCATCCACTATGCCACTGACCATACAAGGACTGAAAATTCTAAACTGTAGGCTAAAATAAAACTCTCTTCCTTGAAGTTGCAGGTGTCTGGTATTTTACCCCAGCGAGGAAAGTGACTAAGATGGGGGAAGATACAACTTGTCTTACTTCCTTCATAAGGTGTTGAAAAAATAAAGAGATAATTTCTGAATATATTCTATAAATGTAAATTAACAGTGACAACAACTAAGGCTCAGCATGGAGGCATTTTACATGTTTTGTAGATCTTTGACTAAACTAACACCCTAAACAATCCAATGAGATTATGTGATATGATTATGGGGGCAATACTGGGCCCAGATACTGGGCCCCCAAATAGTCTCAGGTCAATTCTCCCTGACAGATGCATTTTATGGGGATTGGCATATTGATGTTTAACAAATGTACTTCCTTAGTATTTTCATATGTTATGAAGTGCAGGAAATGTGCTTAATTATGATCCAGTTGAACATTGAGCCACTTCTATGTCTTGGGCTTCTGATTATTTTTAAGAAAAGAAGAAAAATTCCTGAGTAAGGACAACCACTGGAGATGGAAGAATCTCATTTAACATTTTCTTCTTGGGTTTACTTAGAAAGAGGCAACTCCACTACACTTTTGCCTTCTACCCTTGTATTAGCACTTTCCCATTGTTGTGACAAAATATCTGACACCTGCAATTTAAAGGAGGCAAGGCTTATTTTGGCTCACAGTTTTCAGAGGATTCAGTCCGTGGTCTTCTGGCTCCAAGGTGGAAATGGCATGATGGAAAGGCCTGGCGAAAGAAGTTTGCCCATGTGATGGTGACCAAGAAGCAGAGAGAGAAGGGAGGAGCTAAGGACATGTATACACCATTTCAAGTCACACCTACAATAACCTGCTTCTTCCCACCAGACTCTACTTCTGAACACATGAGACTTTTAGAAGACATTTTAGATCTTAAGTGTAATATCCCTTTTGTGTTCTTCCTGAAAGAAATAACTGAGATGATTGTTCAGAGTTGGGGACATTCACTGGACTAATTTCATTGGTGGGCTAGACGTGTGTGTTGAAGGTTAAATGAAGATTGAGGGTCAGGACCGTCCTGTCCCCTTGGTTCTTTACGATTCCAGGTCTCTACACTTCTCTTCCTGTAAGAGTAACGAGGGTCAGTGGGCAGCACCTGAATGCCGTGACTGAGAAGGGGGGCTGGGATCTTTGCCTTTTGCCCACCATTTGGCTAAGTAGACCCTGCTGTGTCTTCATAATAGCATGCCTGAATCTGCACCTAACAAGATCTGCTAACCACTGTACAAAGTGGAAGATCACAGAATCGTCTCAGTCAGACTTGAAATTCAGTCTCCATTGCACAGTTTATCCTGGCCTTCAGTTGAGGAGAGAGTGTGTGTGTACTGCTTGCAGTAGCCACGTCCTTTCGTTTGCCTCAAGCAAATTTAGCAGGAAAATTTGGTAGTGTTTTCACATACATTCCTAGAACAGAAGACAGCGACATCCACATCCTCCAAATGAAATTCTAATTCATTTACGCCACATTTCCTCCTCTGCTGGAATGGAATGGCCTGTGTCTTCAGGTGGTGACAAAAGATTTGACTTAGAGTAGCTTTTGCACAGCAAAAGAAATTACCAGTAGAGTGGGGCAAAAAATCACAGACTGGGAGAAAATTTTTGCAGCTGTCCCTCAGATAAAGGTCTAACATCTAGAATATATAAAGAACTCAAAAAAATCAAATCCCCCAAATTTAAAGACTCTATCCAAAAATGGGCATCTGAAATGAATAAACATTTCTCAAATGAAGAAATAAAAGTAGCAAATAAATATATGAAAAAATGTTCAACATTATTGGTCATTCGAGAGATGCAGATCAAAACAACACTAAGATACCATCTCACTCCAGAAAGAATAGCTATTATCAAGAAATCAACCAATAACAAGTGCTGGTGGGGCTGCGGGGGAAAAGGAACCCTCCTCCACTGTTGGTGGGAATGCAGACTGATCCAACCACTGTGGAAATCAGTGTGGAGATTCCTCAGAAAACTACAAGTAGAGTTTACATTAGACCCAGCTATTCCTCTGCTTGGTATCTTCCCAGAAGAATTAAAATCATCATACCACAGTGATATATGCACAACCATGTTCATAGCAGCACAATTTGTCTTGGAAACAACCTAAATGCCCAACAACTGATGAATGGCTAAAGAAGATGTGGTTTTTCTACACAATGGAGTACTACACCGCCATAAAGAAGAATAAACTAGAGTCATTTGTTTGTAAATGGATGTTTCTGAGAACATACTCTTAAGTGAAATAAATCAGACACTCATGAGTACACATTGAATTGTTTCTCTGATATGAGAAATCATAAGCGTAAATAAGGACAAAGGGGTATAATAGATATTACATTAAAAAAAAGATAGTATTCAAAAGAGAGGAGAACTAGATAGGGAAAAGGGGGATAAAGAAGGAAGTTTAAAAGAAAAGTAAGATGAGAGGGAAAAATGTAAAAATGTAAATAAACTTGTTGTAAATAGAGAGGGGTGGGCGAATGAAAGGGAGGGGAGAGAAAGAGGAAGGAAAACCAAGAAACATCATGTACAGGTACAAAATAACCATGTTGATTATGATCATTATGTATACAATGTACCAATACACGTTCTTGGTAAAAATTAAAAAAAAGAAAGAAAAAAGATTTGACTCAGAGTAGTGACTTAAAAGCGCTTATTGTATGAATTAATAAAATATATTTTTAAAGAGTTTGAATGAAAATTTGGGAAGGAGAATAGGTTTCCAGGAGGACGAGAAGGTAAACTTAGGTTAGAGTGAGCAAGGAAGGATAAAGGCTTTATAGAGCCATGGCAAAGTATACTGGCCTGAAAAAGATTACTAGACTGTGGAGTGGCCAAAATGTCCAGACAGAATCGCCTGAGTCAGAACAGAAGGGTGAAAGTCCCCAAGCTGTGGGACAAAGGAAAATTAGCTGTTGGAGGTGAGCTGCTGTACTGTCCACTCCTCACAGGTAGGTCTAGAAATAGTCACCATCTGACTCCTAGCAGTTAAAACATTATCTCCAGAAGTTCATTCAAGATTTATGTCGGGGGTTGGGATTTAGTTCAGTGGTTAGAGTACTGAACTTAGCGAGTGCAAGGCCCTGAGTTTGATCCCTGGCACCAAAAAAAAAAAAAAAAAAAATTTATGTCAATATCATATATTTTACATGTCAAAGGGAAGCAAACTTTTTATTTATTTATTTTCAAGGAGAGGAAACTTTAAACTTCTTAAATCATAGGTAAAACTTCAAACCAAAGATAAGGCATTCTTTACCTTTAAAAATATTATTGTAGGCTGAGTGTGGTGGCACACATCTGTAATCCCAGCACTTGTGAGGCTGAGGCAGGAGGAGTGCTGTGAGTTTGAGGCCTGCCTGGGTACGTAGTGAGTTCAAGGACACCCTGAACTACATAGCAAGACCCTGTCTCAAAAAAAAAAAATAATAAATATATATATACACACATTATAATGTATATATAAACATTATTGTATAATGAGTTAATCGAATTTTTATTGCACCAGCATTTGTACCATTAAAAGACTCAAATCATGAGAAAAAGGCTTATAATGAAAAATAGAAGTCTCTTCACCATTCACCCACTCCCAGAACATGTCGTAACAGTCAGCTCTTTACATTTTTGATCCATTCTTTTTGGCATCTAATAATATGCTTACACTGCTATTTCTTGATTTTTTTCACATTTAAAAATCTGGGGAATTCTTTTTATGGAGGAAAAAAGAATTTTTTTTGCTGTACTTTCCTAATTTCATTTACTCAGAGCTAGGTAATAATTTGGGGATAAAATTTATAGCATAATTGTGTAATTATTGTTTACTATTGAGATAAGTGATGTATTATGATTATAGTGTATTTTTGGTTTACGTCTTATTTTTCCTAGTTAATCACTGCCTTATTTTTCCCATTTAATTTCAACGTTCATCATTCTTAATTTTTTTCTAAATGCCAGGCTCAATCAAATCCATTTTTTTCCCTGAAAATTCCCACTCTGGATCCTCCATAACCCTGTCTCCCACCCCGTGTGTGTGTGTGTGTGTGTGTGTGTGTGTGTGTGTGTGTGTGTGAGAGAGAGAAACCCAGGGCCTCCCACATGCTAGGTAAGTGCTCTATCACTGAGCTTAGTCCTCAGCCCCTGCTCCTATCTTGAATGGCCTGTAGACGCATGTTGAAAACAGGAATGTCACCTTGCCACTTTCTGACATTGGATCCTCTATTTCCTAGGCTTATTTCTGAGTTATATTAACCAGATGAATCTATGATTTCTATGACAGGTATCAGCACTTTCATTTGACTGTGTTTTACTCATTTTAGCAATGAATAAGGACAGAGTACAATTCAAATGTTCAGAAGTGAGACAAACTACTATTGCACAGAATGAAGGGTGCGATCGAACCAATCAGGAGGCAGCGCAGGGAGCACACTTGGTTCCTCAGCCCTGTTCACTGTGGGAGGCAAAGCACAGCAGGAACATGCAGGGAATGAGAAGCAAGGTGTGGCTGTATCAGCTAAACTACCTATTCAGAATAATATCTTAAAGATATTTCTGCAACATTTTTTGCAATTGAAGGGTGTATTAGTTACTTTTCTAGAGTCAATGGTTTGCAAGAGAGCAGATTTAATACGGGACATTTTCAAGTTAAAACATTCACACACACAAGCCAAATGTAGGAAGAGTGCAGAACATCTGTCTATGCACTGGAGACCAGAAAGATCCAATCAAGGGCTGGGAGCCCACAGCAGTGTCCCATGTACATCTGTGTCTGGACTAAAAGCCCGAATAAATCTATACTGGAGCCAGGGTACAACACTTGCAGCAGAGATGAAGACCAGAGCTCCCCTGAAGCGAACCGCAGCTGTCCCTGATGATAGCAAGGTCCAAACTCCTCCTCTGATGAAAACAGCTGAGTTCATTCAGGGAAACCAGCTACAACGGAGCTTCTCCCAGGAAACAGCCGGCCCCCATCTTCTGCTCCGGCTCTCTTCTATGTTGTGTTGGCTGTTCGGGTGGATCTTCTACATCCAGAATCACACAAACTCAGTTCAGCTGGGCATTCCTGCTCAAGCTGACCACAATAATAAACTGACTTCTGCATAATTAAAATTGTATATTTTGTTTCTTCTTGTTTCTCTTTTCCTCTTCTTTGTGCTTCTTCATTATTGTTTATGTAACATTAATGTTAGTGATTCTGGTAGATTTTTTTCTGAAAATTCCACTGTGCCATAATACACAGCTTTTCACAGAAAGAGAGAGAAATGGAGGAGAGAAATGGGGAGAGGGGGAGGGAGACAGAAAAAGAAAAAGAGAGGGAAGAAGGAGAAAGAGAAAGAGAGGGAGAGAGAGAAGGAGTGTTGGTTCGCTATATCTCCTCCAAAGTCTCTATTTGGGGGCTTCAAACCATCCTCCTTAACCAGCATTAAGCTGTCCTGACAATTATCCCTGCCCCCAGGATCTCTCCCTCCTCTCTGCCAAAATCTCTCTTATGCAAAACACTGTAGCTCTGCCCCCGGTCCCAAACTTGTGCACTCATCATTTATTACTAATTACACTACTATGACATAGGCTCTTAGATTGATCTTGTACTTAATTGGGCTCAATTTTCCTTGGAAGTCAGTGAAGGGTTATTAAGAATAAATTCTCCCCCTAAACATTCAAGTTTAAAATAATGGATTATTATAGACACTAAAACAACAGTTGGACTAATTTCAGTTTCCACTTATGTAAGGAGATGCATGTGAATATCTGGGCTTACCAGTACCAATTTTCCAGTTTTTTTCAGGTATGTTTTGTCCCATTTGTAGATTTATGCCTAAGTGACCAATTCATCAAGGAGTGGGTCGGCTGAACAGGTGAACAGTTGTGCAAGTGAAATCAAGGACAACTATGGGGTCTTCCAAAGAAAGACAAGTTGAAATAGAGGACAAGGGATGGAGTTTGTGGGTAGGAGGCAGGATAGCATCCAATATTTGATTTTTCTGGACTGCAAAAATTTTTGGAGTTCTGGGCTACAGAATTGGGTGGGGACTAGATTTTGAAGAGTTTTGGGGCCAAACCAAAAAAAATTCTTTTTAAATCAATAAAGCAATGATGGAAGAGTGTAGTGGGAAGTCTAAGACTTATCTTCCCATGTCAAAAATAGAAGGAGCTGTGAAAAAGGAAGGAAGAGTAAAGGAAGAGGAAAGAACCAAAGAAAGAAGAAATGAAAAAATCCAAGAGTTGGAAGAAAGCGTTTATTTATTTAGCCTCCACTTTCTACCCAGTGCTAGAATCCTTCCTTCAAATTCAGTACTCAAGGTTCTACACCCCAGAGTTACCTAGACTTTGTTACCTGACTTTACTGTAAATTTGAAAAAGTTTTGTCACAGTGCAATAGAAGTTTTTCAGGTGGCAGTTAGCAAGTAAGAGGCGGCATAGTACAGGATTAAAAACAAAATCTCCATTTGTGAAGTGTGTCCTGGTCTCAGGTTGGGGCAACCAAAGTCAGCAGATCACCCCAGGTTGTTTTACATCCGCTGTGATTTGACTTTATGGTCTCACTTTGTGAACACGTCCCTCAAGGTGGAAGACTGCACCCTCTACCCCATTTTCCATAAGTGTTAGGTTTCCTGTCTTCATGACCAGGTCTTTGATGCCTATTTTTAGACCTCCCTGCTAGCAGTTACTTATCCTATTGGGTCTTTAGTAGTTATTTGCAACTCTGTGCTGATCCCCAAACAACATATGCTTAAGATTAAAATAATACAAATGTACATAAAATATACTGCAGAGAATTGTACTTTTCAAAGAAAGTTAAAGTAATATATATCCCATCCCACATATTCTTCTTACAATGAGATGTTGACACTATTCCATCTAGGAGGTGCCCAGGGATCTAGATTCCCTCTCCTTGGACCAGCCAGAACTTTGTAACTGCCTTCAACTAATAGGTTGTGGCAGAAGTGACTTCTAAAGTTAGGTCATAAAAGGCAATATGGCCTTTGCCTGGCTCCCCTTCCCTGGACATAATAATGTCTTTAGGTCCCTGAGTTGTCATGCAAGAAATCTGACCACATTGGAGAGACCACATGGAAAGGCCACATATGGATAGAGATTCTTAGCAGCCCCACATATTCTAGCAAGCTCAGCTCAGGCACTATGTGTAGGAATGAACAAACCTTTGAGACAACCCCAAGCCCAACCATAGTTTGATCACACTCTGACAAGAACTCCTGGGTCAGAACCACCCAGGTGAGCAGTTCCCAAATTCCTGATCCACGTAAACAGTGAGAGTTTATAAATGAATATCGTCACTTAAAGTGATCGCAGTGGAAGGTGAATTGTTATACACAATTAGACATAGCCTTCGACTATAGTGATCAGATTGGAGTATACCTATAAAGACTTTTTAATGCACATATAAACATTTTAAAATATACAAATGGTGGTTACTGTGAACCTTTTCACTAACCCACCCTGCAGAGCGTGTTTCTTTTCCTGCCTTTAAAAGGGCCACACTTGGTCTATGGAGCATACTTTTTTCCCCTTCTTTTCCTACTTTGAGTATCTTTACTAAATATAAACCTCGGTACCTTGTTTCCTGTTTGATTCTTTGTTCAGGACAACAAGAAAGAGCCTGGAATGAGCGCAGTGACTCCGAATATGAGAGGAAACTGATGTTGTTGATGATCCTTTTCCTCCCACGCCCATCTCTCAGGGGATATGGGGCTCTCCCACCTGTTTCCACTGGAGGCTAGTACCCCAGAGACCCAGTATTTTCAAAAGATCCTGGTAGATTTGCAGATGGGCCCCAAACCCTTATGACCCAATTGCCAGACACGGCTTTCTCTGTGTACAACAGTCGGGATCCAGATGAGAATAAAAGGAGAAGGGATGAAAAAGAAAAAAGACAGACCAAAATTAGGGCTAACACCACCGTCAATGCTTTAAGCACACCCAAATCATCCAAAGGAAACCTAGAGCCAACCAAGGCCTCTTTCAATGCAAGGAAACTGGCACCGTCAATATTTAGCTTTTTGCCTCTTCCTAAAATCGATGCTTGCGTAAGATCTATGAGCTCTGCTATTTGACTAGAGATCCCTGAGGGAAAGAGTTTGGCCTCAGTGACCTATTGTGAACTGACAAGTACATTTCAACCAGCCTTTTGATGTCCTTGCACAAAGCTACTTTCGTCAGTGAACCATAACTCCCCAGGGTCTTGGAGAAGCAGGTCACTGCTGTCTTAGCTGCTTGCATACACTGTGGGACAATGGAAAACGCATGCCCAAACATTTGACCTTTGAAGTGACATGTCAGAGCAGGTGTAAAGTAGGTCCGACTATGGCTCCCCTTGATCTCAATTATGGCTATAGATCTAGAAGGAAGCTAAAACAGAATAATTGATTTGCTCACCAGTGATATCCCTGGTCACCTGTGGGTTTTCATAGGCGGTGGATATGTCCGAGGGCAGGGCATTGTAGATTGCCCCAGGCCCTATCCGTCCCCTTATCAGAGTGGGAGGTGAGGGTTTTGGCTCTCTGGGAGGGGGGACAGTCAATCCTCCAGTGCCATGAGTCAGGCACACTGGCCCCTTGACCCACGGAGCAGGGCCCAGGTAGTGGCTTGGTACAAGCAGTGACTAGGTTTCTCACACTGTACAACCTTCGCTCCATTAAAGGTAAAGGTACTTATCTGGAGCAAAGGCATTCGTGAGATATAGGGGGCCCTGGGAAAATCTCAGTACAGGATTTTTTCACTCTAGACTTCAAAAAGCAACTGGGTCTACTCGGAATAAAAGCTGTGAAATGGGAACGTTGTCTTATTATTTGAACTGATCTTGCTTGACTATTTCAAGATTATTTCAATTGACAATTTCTAGTGACCTTCTGAAAGCTCGCAGCAGGAAAGTGCTTTTAGTACATGTTAAGGGAAAGGCGAAGACAGAACACAAGGTGTGATTCCACACCTACATATCAAAGTTTCCTTCTAACACACCTAAGTGCTCCTGTACCCCAGTCATTTGCCTATATAGCACCATCTCCCTACAACCCTTTGCCTTTTCTCCAGGTGAGTAGCTCCTATGTCTCCTGGCTTTCTTAAGTCAGAGGTTATCTGTTTGCTACTTAAGAAATGATCCTGTTTCACTTGTTCTGGTATTTCTTCCACTGTACAGCTGTACAGGACTTTAGAGAATGCATTTTGCATATTTCTTTCCACAATGCACAATAAAGTGCTAATAGGTTCCTTTTTTTTTTTTTAATCTTTTTTTGGTGCTGGGAATCAAACTCAGAGGCCTTGAGCTTGCTAGGCAAGTGCTTTAACCCCAACCCTAGGTTACTTTTATTAAATGCTTATAACCCTTCCTCTTTATTTTAAGCCAGTGGTTGGCAAACAACAGCCTAGGGGCCAAGTCTCACTCTGTTTTTCTAAATAAAGTTTTATTGAACACAACTGTGCTCAATTATGCATTGCTTATATGGCTGCTTTTGCTTTATAAAAGCAGTGCAGAGTAGTTGGGACTGAGCTCTATGGCTTGCAAAGCTGAAAATGTTTACTATCTGGCCCTTTCTAGAAAAACAACCATGATTACGTTCTCATTGTCAGGGAGAAGAAAATTTGTCTTTTGGACCCAATCCATTAAAACACTCACTGCTTTTTTTCTTCTCTTATAATATCTGTAAGCATTATAACTGTGATGTATTTTGAGATATAGTTATCACAAAATAGAATCTCAGTTGAGTGTCAGTTGTCTACTTAAGGATCCTGGAGTAAGTTCATGTATAACCACAGAAGCATAGAAACCCTTGTCAGAAACTCACCATTAAAAATAATGACTTTGGGTTGGGGATTTAGCTCAGTGGTTAGAACACTTGCCTGGCGAGTGCAAGGCCCGGAGTTCAATCCCTAGCATCAAATAATAAATAATAATTAATTAATAATAATTTATTATTATTATCATTATTATAACTTCACTCAGGAGGCTGAAGCAAGAAGATTGTGAGTTCAAGGCCAGCCTGCACTACATAGTGAGACGCTGTCTCACAAAACAAAAATGAGACGGGGGGAGAGGAGGGAGGGGAAAAGGAGAGAAGAGATGAGGAGAGGGGAGGGGAAAAAAGAGGAGAGGAGGGGAAATGAGAGGAAGTGAGGGGAGGGAGAAGAGGAGAGGGGAAAGAATTATTCTGAGCTTGATTAATGTGAATCTGCCACGTGGAGAACCATTTGTGCTCCACTCCACAATGAGTTGGTCCTCCCCTAAATTTCCAGAATACTTCATTCCCTCTGCTTTACACCATCTGTTTCATTTGGCTTTCCATTAATGCTTTCCACATGTGTGCTTCCAGACAGTGTTATGAATACTCTGCTAAGGAACTCTTCAGTCCAACTCTGTTGCTTCTGGAGAGTTGTCTCAAAATAGACATTTAAAAATGGTCACTGAAGGAATGTCATTCGTGCAAGCATTAAAAATAGTGAATCATGACATTGGTCCTGTGAAACCACGGGCAGAATCTCAGCAGAGAGTCTTCATACTCTGCTTCACACATACATGTTTTCATATTGCTAATTCTGCTTATGTTGGTATTTAATTTGCCCACATATATGTACGGAAAGGAAGCCGTCCCAAGAATGCCTGCTATACCACAGCACTCTGTTGTTTAGAGACAGAACAATTCTCTTGGAAAAGAAAATACTGGGGTCAAGCAAATTTCTCAGGAAATTAGAATTATTGTGGACAAGAAAATCCTTCTGGGGCTGAGGATTTAGCTCAGTGGTTAGAGTGCTTGCCTAGCAAGCACAAGGCCCTGAGTTCGACCCGCGGCACCAAAAAAAAAAGCCTGGATTTATTTCCTTAACGCTTCGCTTCACTGTAAACCATCATCAGGTAATGGATGCTGTTTAGCAATCCAAGTGACAGGTGATGCAATAGACCGCTGGTTCTCACCTGTGAGATGTAACGTTTAGACGCAGGCCCAATGGAGTGTAAGCAGGACAAAGCACCTTGGGGCACTCTATTTCCCTTTGTATAAAGTATGCTGTTGTCAGCCAGGTAGCATGAACCTGGCCTGAAATTTCGAAGCCATCTTCTGACAGTGTCTGACCCAGCCAGTCCGCACTGTGGCCTGGGTCATGTTCTAGGTGGGATGGGAATACAGTGGCACAAGACCTCAGAACCCTCCTGACATAGGATGGGGCACAAAAAGGCACATGACAGGGATCCACAAAACCTGGATTTGAGCCCTGGCTCAGCCATTCACTGTGTGACCTCTAAGAAGCTGCCTAGCTTCTCTAAGCCTCCTTTTTTTTTGGCACAGGTGGGGCAGCGGTGAGACAGGGTCTGGTTGTGTAGCCCAGGCTGGTCTTGAAATGGTGATCCTCCTGCCTCAGCCTCCCAAGTGCTGGGATTACAAGAGTGTACCATCATATCTAGCTAAAGCCTCCTCAGATTGTTTTGAGGATTCCATGTGGCAACACAAAAGGAAGTGTTTGTTTGCCTAGCAAGCACAAGGTCCTGAGTTAGATCCCCAGCACCAAAAAAAAAAAAAAAAGTATGCTCTTGACTGTGAAATGATAGAAACATGGTTTAAAATAGTCTATGAAAAAGGGATGAGGGGTTCCTGGGTCACAGACTCAAAGAAGGATGTGAATAACCAAATGCTGGGGGAAATTGGGATGCCACAGGGCCCAGAAACAATGGAGACATGGGATGGGAGGGCTGCCAGGTCTCTCTTTCACCTTTTGGAATCTGTGCCTGTCTCTACCTGCTACCCTTGTTCTTGTTCATTGTAGATCAGCATTCTCTACCAGGATGTAAATGTAACTGTACACAACTCATATTTTCTTTTTTAAAATCTCACAGTTTTATTTCTAGAGAGGGAAAGTCTCTCTCAATTTTAATTAGAAAAATCCCAAGGAAAAATCTGGGTCTGGGTTGAATCAAAACTAACAGATGTGGTCATATATGAATAAACATGACAGCTCTAGATGTACCAGTGGGGCAAGATGGAGGGTGGTGGGTGGGGGGGAGACAGTCCAGGAGAAAGGGCTTGAGGGACAGTTTCGTAGATGTTCTTTGCCCTCTTTTCATTTTAACATAATGGGAAAAAAAACTAGGAAACAAATTTAACAACAAAAAAGAGTGGTCAAACCAGTTGTGATAGTACTACATGATAGAATGCTGTGTACATGCAGTCTTTTTCTTTTTAATTACAAAGAGCCACATGAAAAGATATTTCCAATATATAAAAGCTGTTTTAAAAGTCTAATCTCGTTTTTTAAAAAATGTATATACATAGACAACTGTCTAGAAAACTTATAACTGGCTAATGGGATCCATGTGAGTTTTTCTTGAAAGTGCCTACATGTATTTTCTGACTTTTTTTTTTGAGACAGGGTCTCACTGTGTGTGTAGCACAGGCTGGCCTTGAACTCACAGCAGTTCTCCTGCCTCCTGCCTCCTGCCTCAGTCTCCCAAATGCTGGGATTACAGGCATGCACCACTACACCTGGATTTGATTTTCTATAACAATGTGTATAAATCCTTTGTTTGCAAGAGTCATACCAAGCCCAGGGAGGAAATCATAAAACAAAGGTTTGCAAGAAAGTACTTAATTTTGGTAAATATCCTCAGGGAATAGGTATGGGGACAAGGAAATGTAAAATCGGGTTGGGAAAGAAAAAAAAAATCAAGGGTGTGTTATGAAGCTAACCACCACTCTAGACACAACCCTTTATAGAACCAGGTAGGTTAGGTAAGGTGGCACATGCCTGTATTTCTAGCTACCTGGGAAGCTGAGGCAAGAGGATTGTAAGTTCAAGGCCATCCTGGGCAACTTAGCAAGCCATTGTGTCAAAATAAAAAATAAAATAAATTTTAAAAAGGGCTGAGGATGGTAGATCACCCTAGAGAGAGGGAGGGAGGGAGAGAGAGAGAATGAAGCAGTACCCTATTTTCACGTTTCCTCATTTGACAAAAGGGATTTAAAAAGTTTCAGTAGCTGTGACACTGCTATAGCAAAAAACCTCAGGGCAGGGGGAAAAAGCAGCTTTGGCAAGCAGCTGGAGTGAGCAGCTGAATAGAAGTAATGAAAAGGAGTCAAGGGGATGGGCTGGGCGGACTTCACAAAGCATTAAAGATGTTTAGAAACTGAAATCACTAATTCTTGAAGCCATGATGCTCATTAACTACAACACGGTGAGACTGAAGGTTTACTTTATTTTTTTTAGAGTAAGAACACTGTAGTAGAAAAGGTCAAATAGAAGCCCCTGAAACTGCCCACCTCCCCATCACCAAGTCAGTAAATAAAAAGTGACATCTTACCTCCGAGGTTTGTGGCAGAGATCACAGCCATGCTCAGTGAGGCCAAGGGTGCAGGGGCGGGGTTCCCACTTGGTTATCACTCTGCGCCTGCAAAACCAGATGGGGGGTGGCTGTGGACTACTGGAGTTTCAGAAAGGATGCAGCTAAGGTATTAGGGAAATTAGTTCTTTTCCCACACAAACCTTCAATGAAACCCAGCAAAATAATCTTTTCAGTTCAACGATATAATTTTCCTGTAGTTGCTGCTGATTTAGTACAATTGGCCTGAACTGTGATATGATGTAAATACATATGTCTTCTTTCCATTAGTTTCTTTCCCTGGTCGAATTTTCCTCTTTCTCCTGGTTCACCACTGACTGGGCTTACGATCATCAAAACCATACATGTTGTGCTGAGTTTTAAATAGGACTGAGAACACCAGGCCCTGTAACAGAAAATGGATCTGGAGCCATATTCCTTGCAGAAGGCCAGCTTCAGGGAGGCTAAGAAAGGACCTTTGTCCTTCCTCTGAACAGTCACTCCTCTGGCCACTCTTGCCCACTGTGGAGCTGAGAGACTTCTGAAGTGTCCAGTCCTGGGGTCATTTCTTTGGTCCCTGCTGACCCGTTTCACTGGAACAGTGGGCAGACCTTTCCCTGGCCTTGACTGTGTTGAGGCTGGCTTTTAGGATAGACTGCTTTAAAATAAATCTTATATTCACTAACTTTGATGGCAAACAAGAGTGTGGTGTTGCTGCTTCTCTATGAGAACAGGATTTCTTAGGATTAACTATATTAAAGCCCAGAAAGCAAACTTTTGGGCATTTAAGAAAGCACATCATTGACAAGGCAGTTACTATTGGATGTACACTTGCAATTCTTTTCTCGCCATACAAAAGAGCCTGCAATCTATGTTGGATCCATCCCATGGTATCAGTAGACCATCCCTGGGTTTGATCCCCAGTACTGGGTAGGGAGACCTCCATGATAGAAATACCTACAGTTGTTTCTATTGTCCTGAATAGACACTGAAATATACAAACATGGCATTTCTCCCCAGAAAATGGGAAGATATCAGGAAAGCCATTAAGTATTGGAAAGCTCTCAAGTTCATGGAGAAAATACAAGTTTTCTAAAATTCTAATTTTTACCCGAAAGCTCAAATTTTGTCATTGGCAACAAATACTTCGTTATCCTTGAAGTGGCAAAACTAGTTGGTTGTGATTTATTCTTAGATTTTGAGTGCCAAGGATCAAACCCAAAGCCTGACCTTGTCAGGCCAATGTCCTGTCACCGCCCTCCACCTCCCAGCCTTAATAACCTAATTCTGAACAACCAGTTTGTCTGTTATTAGTAAATGGTATTCCATTTGAAAAAGCAGCAGGTTTAGCTCCCAATTTTAAAAGCTGTACAATGTCTTTTCTTCAACATAGCCATCATGCTTGGATATGCAGAAGTGCCTATACATGTGTACTTCATATTTTATCACATAGAATAATAAAAAAAAAAGTACTCAAGAGTCAAGATTTCATAGTTAGCTTTTAGTGCCTCATTTTATTAGTTAGTGTTTACTAGAGAAACAGATTTAAAGCAAGATACACAAATATATAAGAATTTACAGATTGGCTTACAATGACTGCCCACAGAGTCGGATATAGAAGAGTGCAGAGTGTCTGTCTGGGCACTGGAGATCCGAATGATGCAGTCTAAGGTCTGGAGTGCACTGCGGCACCCAGTGTGAGTTCGTATCAGCCAGCCAAAATGGGTCTGCTCAGGAAGGCCGACGAGTCTACACCAGAAGGCTGCGAGTCTGCACCAGAAGCCTGAAGGATCAGCACCAGAAGCTGGAGTCTGAGCTGGAAGCCAGGAGATGATGTCCACGGTGAAAGTGAAGACTGGAGCTCCTCTGAAGAAACCAAAGCAGATTCGTTTTTCTTCATTTTTCCTTTATACCATCCAGGCGACGAAGCACCCTAGAGTGAGCCAATTTAGTAGAGCTTCTCTTGCTCAAATTGACACAAGCAACCATCACACTCATCAAGGGCATTCTTAAATGAAATAAACATTTTTTGAGAGTATGTGAAGTAAAGCATATGACCAGTTTGATTTCAGTGCTTTAATTAATGCTAAGCCCTCAGCAATTTTAGCTACCACTGTTTTTGTACTGCTAGTATCTAAGTGCAATATTTAAGTGTTACTATGAAAATAGTCTGATTTCACAGTCGTAGGGGTCCATGGACTTTAAGAATTATTTTCTTTAGTATGGTACATTGATACCCGGATTGTGATGTACAACCTTCTGGGTTTTCTTCTTAGAAAGAGACCTGTCCTAGATAAATATTTTGACTAAATATTGTCATTGAAATGATTTGATATTTAATTAAATATATGGTTTGTTTTGCCAGCAAATAGATCTATGATCCCCAAACATTTTTATCAGGGATTCTTTCAAGGCAAATTTTGAGCTGATGTTCTTTATATTTGTACATTTCTATTTTTAAAATTTTATAGATATAGTGGTATACTACTATTTTATACATCATAAGACATAGCCCCCAAAATAGAAGTTTAAAAAGTGGAAATTAACTTTTTTGGGGGGTGTCAGGGATCAAACTCAGGGCCTTGTGCTTGCAAGGCAAACACTCTAACCACTGAGCTAAATCCCCAGCCCTAGAAGTTTAAAAAAGATGAAATAGGATTTTTTTTTCCCCCTGGGCAGGGCATTGACCCCAGAGCCTCACAAGCCAAGCAAACACTCTAGCCTGGACAAAATCCTGTTAGCGATATTTGGTCATCACATTTAAGTTACTCATTCCAGGAAGACACTAGTTCAAAGTAGAACTGTAACACTAGCTTTGAGTGAATTCCAGGGAAATCTTGGACATCTGCTACCAAGCTAGCGAATCCCCAGGGATCCCTCTGGGTCATAAAACAGTCTCTCCAACAGAACAAAACTTCGAGGTCAAACTGCCCTCTTGTGGCGAAAGATTTCTGTCTGGTCTTCTCAGATATTTATCCTTCACAGGTAAGTTTTTAATCCATCTGGCATTGAAATCATATATATATGCATATATACATATATGCACACATATATATATATAAATGCAGATATGCAGTGCTTGAGATTGAAGCCAAGGCCTTGCACATGCTAAGCAAGCATTGTAACACTGAGTTATGACAGTGAGCCTGGTAACACCAAGCTGCAAAGAACTATGGATTCCAATTGTTTTTTGTTTATTTTTTTGGTCCTGGGGATTGAACTCAGGGCGATCCCCAGGACCAAATTTTTTATTTTTTATGTTGTTTTACGTTTTACTTACATACTATTCATCTAACATAAAATTCACACTTTAAAGATGGAAATCTCCTAATTAAAATTCAGTAAGAATTTTAAAAATAATTGGTGAGTGGACTGAAAAATTAATAGTAAGCAAAACTAACCCTTCAATTTGAATCCACAGGGCTTGGGCATTTAGCTCAGCAGTAAAGCACTCACCTAGCAAATGCAAGGGCCTGAGTTCAATCCCCAGGACCAAAAAAATAAAAAACGATTTGAATCCATAGTTCTTTGCAGGATTATTTTAGCTATGTGAGCCATTAATACCAAATATTAAACTAAGATAAACTTATAACCAGAACTTCACGTCACTTTATTCCATAATACAATACCCAAATTTCATAACAAGTGCAGAGCACGTCTACTCCAATAATATATTTAGATGAAGAGATGATCACAGTACATCAGATCAACATGAAAGGCCCTGGCCACAGTCACATTTCTCTTCCCTCACTCACTGTTTACCTTGCCCGGACCACAAGGTGAATTCAGGTGCTTCTTCCCACTGGTGTGATTAACTATATGTGGAGAGCAGGACAACTTAAGGGGAAAATAGATGACAAAAGCGAGGGGACAAATGTCAGCTTCTCCAGGGGACACCATAGACCGTTTTTTAAAATTTTGGCTGTTATTCAGGAGGAGATAAGTATTTATTTGAGTCTTAAGTAGAGGATCATTGAACTACATGTCTACTAGGCATGGCAGTGCACAACTGTAATCCCAGCTACTTGAGAAGCTGAGGCAGGCGGATCATAGGTTTGAGGTTAGCCAGGGTAATTTAGCCAGACCCTGTCTTGAAATAAAATATGAAGGGCCGGGGATGTAGCTCAGTGGTTAAGCGCTTGAGTAGATGTGTGAGGCCCTGGGTTCAATCCCCAGTACCACACACACACACACACACACAACTTTGCAAATGTAAATAAAGTACCCACACTATTACACATATACTTGGGGGCATTACATATATTTCATGTTACCAAGGCCCTTCTCTGAATGGTTCCTCCAAAGCAGATCAATGAAAGGAAATCATATGACATCAAAAGGTGACAATGACACAGTCCATTAGTGCTCTCAGAATGCCACAGGCTTCATGTTGGGAGACAAGACACAAAGGTGAAAGAAAAGCTGCAGCTTGTTCTCTTTCCCCTCAGCTAGCTGATCTTTCCAGTTTCTGGCCCTAGAGACCATTAATTAAGAACTTGGCTCCACGCATAATGAAGAGGTGGTGATGTCCACGTATGCAGCTACTTCCTAAGAGGTAGTAGCTTTCACAGGGCCTTTGTGAGCTTCTTTCACATTCACACTCTGGTGGCCACATGTGGACACTTTCTCACAAGCTCCGAGGTGTCCATTTCTTCAGGGCGATGGTGATAGTAACTGGTATTTGCTCTTCTGACTTTCTCCATTCTATCTTTCACTTCCCCGGCTCCTCCCATATTTTCTGTGTGTGCTAATCCGCAGATCAAATCCCTTATTCCTGTAATATTTATAGTAGCACTTGTTTTCACAGCTACATTCCATTGTGCCTGCTCACTGATAAATTTGGTGCCTGAAGTGGCAGCAGGGACATGGAACCTTAAGGGTGCAAATCTAAAATTTTTTTTTCTGACCCCACTGGACTAAAAGACATTAATATCATCATTGCTGTAGTAAATGAGCATCTATGGTAAAGGTTATTTAAATTATCACAAGCAGTTTACTTAGTTAACTAAATCCAGACAAAAGGTTGACTTAAATGAAGGTGAGATGCCTGCCTCTCTTCGGTATTCAGACAATGGTGTCCAAAGACTGAAGGAGACAAAAATCCTCGTGTGAATTCATTTCGTATGACTTATATCCTACATCCTTGGGACAGATCCAGAGAACACTCTTCTCATGAGATTTTTTTTAAAGCACAGGTGAAAGGAGTAATATTATCTTTGAAAGACCTAACAGCATTTTGTGCAGGTCAGGAAGGGTAGTAAAAGTGCTCTGTTTGAAATTAGCTTCTTAAAAACAACAAGAGATAGCTGGGCTTCATGGTGCAGGCCTGTAATCCCAGTTTCTTGGGAGCCTGAGGCAGGAGGATCACAAGTTTAAGGCCAGCCCAGATCATTTACTGAGATCCTGTTGCAGAAAATAAAATAAAAGGGGCTAGGAAAGTAATGCAATGGTGGAGAGCTTGCCTAGCATGCATGAGGCCCTGGGCTCAATCCCCAGTACTGCTATTGAAAAAAAAAAAAAAAAATCAGTGGCGATGACGGGAAGCAGAGGGATGAAAGACAAGTAGAATGGAGCTTCCAGAAACGAAGTCAGCCTCGTTACTATAATTGGCATCAGGGTCTATAGAAATCTTGGAATTGGTTCATTGATCACGGCGCCCCCTAGACTATTAAATTTGACTTACGTGAAGAAAAAACAAAACAGTGACAAGAAAAACCAAACTATATGTCTTGTGCCTGCCCAAACTATAGGTCAGGCACCTCAAAAGAGAGTCATAGGCACTCCCTAATTTCTAGATTTAGACCAATTTACAACATTGACATTTAATGTAATTATTGGTGTGTTAGGACAGAAGTTAGAACTGCTCTTTTATCATTTGTCTATTCTGGTTTTCATTTTTTTGTGTTCATTTTTTGTTGTCCTGTGAGTTACTTGAAACTTTAAAAATCATCTTTGTACTTTTCAAAAAGTCATTGCTCTAGGGGGTAAACACTCATAGTCTACTAGTATTAATATTTTTTACCATTTAAAAAATATGTGCTCAGTGGTAGAAGGCACACTTAGCATGTGCAAGGCCCTAGGTTCAATCCTCAGCACCAAAAAGTGAATTAAAATGGCATGTAGAAATTTCACCGTTTAGATTAACTTAAATCTCCTGCCTTTATACTTCTACATAAACCAAGAATCATATGAAATAATGCTAATTTTTTTCTATCAAACATCAAATGTAATTTTTTTTTTTTTCTGCCAGGATCGAATTTAGGGCCTTGTGCTTGCTAGGCAAACACTCTAACCACTGAGCTAAATCTCCAGCCCCTATGAAACATAATTTTTAAACCACAAGAAGTCTATTTTACTTACCTTTCCATCATGCAGTCTTCGTTCCTTCTATTCCTACTGTATCATTTCCCTTCTTTTTGAAGAGCTGCCTTTAACAGTTCTTTTAGAGCGGGTCAGCTGGTAATGAATTCTGTTGGTTTCCCTTCACCTGAAAGTCTTCATTTCATTCCTGAAGGGTATTTTTGCTGGATTTCTGAGTTGACGGGTTTTTTCTTTTCCTTTTTTTTTTTTTTTAACACTTAAATGTTATGCTATTTCCTTCTGACTGTAACAAGTTCCCTCTAGCTCTTGGGTTCTTGTTTTGGGGCAACGAAGATTGAAGCCAACAAAACACAGCAAGCGGTGGGGAATGGCCAAAAGTGTGTGTATTCCAAAGAATAAAAGGAAAGAGCTCCCTGCTTGTCAGGGAGGGTAAAACCGTAGATGTTTAAGTCCATTGGCCTTTTATAGTTTTTAGGATTGGTGTATCTGAGGGAAAGCAGGGGTGCTCCTGGTTGTAGGTAGGCCTGTCATGCCCAGAAGATAAGATGCTTAGTTTGGATTTCACTTATTCCAAGATCTCTCCCTCTGGGTTAAGGACCTGTTCTTTGTCTCTTGCATTCTATTAGGCCCTAATGGTCAGTTTGCTTAAATTAACTATTTGGACCCTTTGCGATGTTAACTCACTTAAGCCCTGACTTTTATTTCCAGTTAACTACCCAGGACCCATGCTCTAACTGCCTAACTTCCTCTATCTTCTGGCTTCATGAATTTCATAGTTTCTGGTGTGAGAAATGCGCTTGTTTTTAAAATCATTATTTCCCTATAGACAATGTGTTGTTTCTCTTCGGCTTTGTTCAGTATCTTTATCCTTTTAGAAATTTGATTGTCAAATGTCTGCTGAGCTTCTTGAATAGATGAGGTTTTTCTTTCACCAGTTTATTCTTCAAACACTATTTAACCCTACACTTCCTATTTACTCATGAATAGTAGATATTTCCTTATTGCCCCACAGGTCTTCAGGTTTTCACTTTTTCAGTTTAGTCTGTCATTCGGATTAGGTAATTTCCAGTCCCCTCTCTTCCAGCTCATTGACTCCCTTCCACCTACACTGAGCTTGACCAGTGCTTACTACTAAGCATTTCAGTTCTAAAATTTCCATTTGGTTATTCTTTGGAGGGGGCAGGGGATTGAACTCAGGCCCTTGCACTTGTCAGGTGAGCATTTTACCACTTGAGCTAAATCCCCAACCCCCTACATTTGGTTATTCTTTGTACCTTCTATTTCTTTACTGACACTTTCTGATCATTTCAAAAGTATTCACTGTTACCTTAGAAAATTTTTATAATAACCATTTTGAAGCTTGTTAGATACATTATCTTGGTCTTTTGGTATTGGCTAGTTGTCTTTTCCTATGCATATTGAGATTTTTCCCAATTATTTGTATGCCAAATAATTTTGGATTGTATCTCTGACATTTTGAATATATTAACTTCTGGGCCTTGTTTCATCCTACACATAATTTAAATTTTATTTTAGTAGGCAGTCAGCTTTGTTGGATTCAGGTCACAAGTTCCAAGCACTGCATGGTGAGTTTTTTTCTGGTCTAACTTTGAAAAACTTCTGTACTTCTATCGGGATGTCTCCTGTGTGCACCATGCAGAGACCAGTGTGGGACTGGGCTGGCTGCTTCTCTCATAGTCCATTTCTCAAAGCCTTTGTATGCCATTTTAGAGTATAGCCACACACATTTAGGCTGAGGCTGACAGCTTTAGGGGGTCGTTCACCCAAGTTCCTGCATCTCCTCAGCCTCCTAGTACTTCCTGGTTCTCTGGGCTCACTCTCAGTCCTCCAGCTAAAAAGCTGAGGCTTTTGTTACTTCTCTCAACTGTAGCTACACCCAGGCCAACCAAGTGGAGAGTAAAAAAAGCAACGGGGATTTACTGTGTTGGGACCACAGCTTCAATAGCTCTGGGAAAAAAGTTCCCCTTCCTCAAAGTTCTGGGTTTCTTTATATGAAGCCTTCCTTTGATCTAGTTGATAATGACTTTTCCTTCTCTTTAGTACTCTCCTGGCTCCTTTGTAAACACCTTATATACTTTTTTTTTAATTTTATTTTAATGGTACATTTTCAATGTACATATTGATAACATTCATCAATGAGGATTTGTACCTGTACATGATATACCTTGTTGCTTCTTTCCCACCTTATACACTTCTAAAAACAGTTCTCTGAACAAATCTACTCTCCTCCAGTAACTATTCTAATGAAAGGTACAGATTGATGCTGAATGTCTGTGATAGCAAAGTGTTATTAAACGTCAATGACAGCACACACAAAAAAATTTAAGAAGTTCAAACATTTCTAAACCTAGCCAATAAGTTGCTGCAACTTTTGTAGCTAATGCTGGTGCCCCTGAACTTTGAAACAGTATTTTTCAAGAACTGTAGAATAGTTTATGATGGAAACAATACACAAAATGTTCTATTGTTCTTTATCTCAGTTTTGGTTTTTTGAGGTATTGGGGACTGAACCCAAGGCCTTCACATTGAGCTACGCCCACATCCCTTTTTCATTTTTTGTTCTGAGACAGAGTCTTGCTAAGTAACTAAGTTTCCCAGGCTGGGCTCAAACTTGTGCTCCTCTTGCCTTAGGCTCTCAGAGCTGTTGTTCTTTACAGTTCTCCAGAAACTTAAAGATTCAATAGCAGACTGTGGCAAGTGTAGCTCAGGATATTATGAAAAAAAAGCAGCTTTAGGAGATAGAACGAGTTACTGTATGAAACTTCAGCTATCCAACAGAGATAATTGGCCAGATCCAAGATTTGGATGAATACAGTTAATAATGCTGACACAAATATTAGCAACAAAACTGAGGGAAACGGCGAAATCAATACACAAGTGACTGGTATAAAAGAAGAATGTTCTGGTCTGATTAGAATACAGCAAGATAGTTTGAGAGGTTAGGAAGATCAGAAAACACATTTTCAGATAAAAACAATGAGAAGGAGTCGATAATTCAGGAAACATATTTCACTGTGACAACAAGCAAATTAAGGAGTATAAAGAAAAGCAGTTAAAAGAGTATTAAACTGGGTATGGTAGCACGCACCTATAATCCCAACACCCTGGGAGGCTGAGGTAGAAGGAGTACAAATTCAAACCCAACCTGGGCAACTTAGTGATTTAACAAGAGCCTGCCTTAAAATAAAAAAATAAAAAAGAGATGGGGCAAAGGCCGTAGGTTCAATGCCCAATACCACAAAAACAAACAAGAGAATATTAAAAAATAGTTCAGAATAAAGAAAAACTCTCACGATAGCATGGGAATGCTATAGACAAGATAATTTCTAAGTAAAAGCAAAAGTAGAGACAAACTAGAAAAGATATGAGGTTTTGGAAAAGAAAAGGTTCGTACAAATGACTTACGCTCATCCACCCACACTAACCTTCCTTATGTTTCTCACAAACAACAGTTTGAGGATAGGGATTTAGCTCAGTGGTCGAGCACTTGCCTAGCAAGCACAAGGACCTGAGTTCGATTCCCAGTACTCCCTGTAAACAAAAACAAAAACAAGCAACAGTTTGAGAAACTTTTGCTCAAGGCTCCATATTTATACAATACTACCTCTACAGAGGTGTCTAAAGGACACTAATATAAACTGAAATCTCCCACACCTCTGGTTTGAAGGATGTTCTGATTTATAAAAGGACTACAAAAACAAGACAGATCTTGAGGCTGGGGGTGTGGATCTGTGGCAAAGAGCTTGTCTGGCCTGTGCTACGCCCTGGGTTCCAACCCCAGCATACAACAAAAAAAGATAGAACTTCATGATGTACCTTTTTAATTATATTATGAACATTAATGCAATATCTGCCTTAATAATTTCATTCAGATAAAAAAACGATAGGATAGTGATGCTTTCAAGCTGGTTCAATCACAATTTTATAAGCTTATTTATTAAGAGTGAAAATAGAAGATTATTAAAATAGCTAAAAAGGTAACAAGTATCCTAGTGTACGTTTCTGTAACTGTTAGTAAGGCTTGTGTCTAAATCTGATGCAGAATTCATAATGCATTGAAATAGTTCTTGGGTTAACCAGGTTTTCTGGGCACTATGAGTCTGGAAGAGACTGGCTGTGGGTACCACTTCTTGTCTTCAGCTGGGACTGTGCAATGTCAGCAAGTGCACTTTGTATCTTCTCCAGAAGCATGTCACCACGATAAACGACATCCTCCAGGCATGTGGCAGCCTCATGGTTCTCTTCTTCTAGCTTATACAAGCTGGCAGCCTTTAGAAGACACAAATTTTAAAATCTTTAGAGCTGAAAAGGAAAGAAACTGCAGTAGAGATACAGTATTTATTTTTAAATCTGGATGAACCTAAAACTATTGTGATACATTTTTCAGTAGCAGAATTCTAAAACTCAGATAACTTAAGAATTTTCCCGGTATGAATTAGACAAAGAATGGATTTTTAATCGTGAATCTCTAGGTACTGAATCCTTAGGCGACTACCTTCCATATTGTTCAGGATCTCACTGTGTACTTCAGGCTAGCTTTGAATTCACTAGGTAACCCAAGCTGGCCTCAAACTCATAGTGATTCTCCTCCCTTAGCCTCCCAAGTGCTGGGATTACAGGCATGCACCACCATGCCCAGCAACCTTCCTCTCATTCTTTGCTAGGAAAATAGACAAACTGAAGAAGATAGGAGGTTTCCTTATAGCTCAAAATTTAAGAAAGACAAAGAAATACAGATAGATATAAAGATATATTCAACACAACCTTCAACAGACTATGTTACCTCACTATTAACAAAACTCCCATCTTCAAATTTAACCTTAAAGTAACTTTGAATATAACGAAAGGAATCAAACCTATCTCCTTTAATTAAAAATTCTCTGTTATTAATATAGTCTCAAAGGAAGAGATTTTAACCTGTAAAGCAGCTGTAGATTCTTCACTGGGTAAGGAATCTATCAAAACATCAATGTCTTTTGCTGTCCGTGCAATCAGTGCAGCAAAAAGCTGGGCATACTCTAGAGAAAGACAGAACTATATTAGGATATCAGAGAATCTCAAGTTTTCAGAAACAGAAATTAAATTTCAAGTTAATGCAACCAGAAAAGTTTACAGAACTTTGACTAAGGAGTTCCCACCAGCTTGAACCACCAGTGGTATGTGCATGACTGTCCCACCTGATGGGACTCCTGCAAGCCACCCCGTGGGACAGTCATGCACGTACCACTGGTGGCTCAGAGCTGCCCCACAGTGAGGCATACAAATCATGGCCCCATCGTTGAGTGTGTTAAGGAATAATTTCAGCACACCTATCATATTAGACATTTAACATAATATTAGCTCGAATTGGAAATTAAGCATAATGTATCTCATTGCATTTATCTGGACAAAATGCTGGTCACCTGAACAAAGAATCTGTAGATGGGATGCCTCCCGTACTAGGGCTGTTCAAGCAAAATTCAGCTAAACTCATACAGGCTCTCTTCTAAAGGAGTAAGAATCTGTTAGTTTTTTACATTTTATTTTATTCTATTTTTTTTGGTGCTGGGGATTGAACTCAGGGCTTTGTGCTCGCCAGGCAAGCGCTCTAAGCACTGAGCTAAAGCCCCCTCCTAAATTCTATTTTATTTTAACACTGTTAAAAATATTTACTTTGATACAGAATCTGTTATTGGATATGAACAGAATTATACAATGTGTGAACTGACTCTAATAAATTCACTTCTTTTATAACAAAACTTATATTCAAACAATACTATTTTTTAGAAAGAAGCCATTAAAAAAAAGAAGTCATAAGTTCTTTCTCAATCGATCTATTTTTTTGGGGGGTGTTCAATATTCCTTGTTTATTTTTTGTGGTTGTTTTTTAAGTTTTTAAAATTTTATTTTAATGGCACATTTTAGATGTACATAGTGATAACATTTATCATAGGGGATTTGTACCTGTACATGACATATCTTGTTGCTTCTTTTTTTCCTGTTTCTCCCCTCCCACTCTCTCATTTACAAAAGCTCCTTATTTTACAAAAGCTTTGTTTCCATTTTTTCTTCTATTTCTTATTTCTCTTGTCCCTCTGTTCCTTTCCCTCTCCCCCTCCCTAATTTTAAATAGATTAAAAATAAATCTATTTTTAAAGGATTATTTAAAAATGTCAGAATGGGGGTTAGGGATTTAGCTCCAGTGGTAGAGCACTTGCCCAGCAAGAGCAAGGCCCTGAGTTTGATCCCCAGCACCCAAAAAAAAAAAAAGTCAGAATAAAAGTAGGAGAAGCTAAGACAATTTACTTACCTTCTGTAGGGTTAGCTGGCTGGTCTTTGTTGATTGCTGTCTGAATGTTACTGAAAGAGGCAGGAGGACCACATTGCTGCAATACTCCAATGGCGTTACAAAACTGATCTGCAAGCTTAGGCCAAGGAAAACATGTCAAGGTTAGAAAAGGTTTATTCATTTTAAGGATTTTACCAGTAACAGTAACATGGTAAGAACAAGTTTTAAAAACAATTCTCTATGAGCAAGGGAGTAATAATACAAAGGAGTAATTTTGTGTAAAATAAACCAGCTATTTTTAGCAATGATTATTACAATTATTATTTTGGTACTGGGGATGGAACAGAGATTTGCACATGCTAATCATGTGCTCTACCATTGAGACACACATCAGTACAGATTAAATGTTTTAATCATGCAAAGAAATTAAGTTTGGTGTCAATCTAGGTAAAGTTACATTTAGTATCGATCTAGTTCAAACAGTTAAGAAAGAAATATAAAATAATCTGTCTTTTCTTACAAAGATAATAGAACAAGAAATAAATACCAAAACTTATTGCAAGCAACAAGTAAACACATTCCGGGGGCAGTGGTAGGAGACAGCAAATTTGACTGGCAAATATGTAAGCGTGGCCCCAGGTTTAATAAAAAACATATTATCTCTCCAGCACCCCCCAAAAATGTATTATCATGTACAAAATATATGAGTCCCTTTCTGAAAAGAAAGTCAGGAAATGGCTCCAAGAAAAGGTACCTAAAGTAATCAGAAAGATATTTCTTTAAGACTCAAGTTGTAAATGCCTGGTGCTCACAATGTATTCCTTTAGCACTTTTGAAGAGTGAGAATACCAAGCTCCTTACCATCTCCAAACTAAACATTCCTATTTTCCCCATCAACTTCTCTCACTAGTTCCCACCACTCAAATCTTAATTTGTACTTCCACATCAGTGAATAATCAATCATTTCCATTATGTTTCTCTGCCATTACTTCAACGACAGAATTCAAAATCAACAGCTTCCTCTGTAAACAGCCTCCTTATAATTTTCTAGTTCACCATATTGTCTTACCCTGCTCCCAAAATGAGCTCATTCCACCATAGTCTTCAAGATGTATGTCCAACATTCAGGCGGTTTCAAAACCTTCAATAATCTAAGTCAACTCTACTCATTCATTTTCTACTATTCCCTCAGGTCTACCTGACTAATCATAATCAGTTTATAATGAAATAGCTTTGTTCATGTTTTGCTATTTGTAATGTAGTAAGAAGTGCTCAGAAGCTGTATCTAGATTCTCATACTACTCCTAGTAGCTTTTTCATTTTTAAATTAGAGTATTCTATACTACATCATTGTCATTAGGATAGAAAAAAAATTCAACACAGTGGCTCTCTTGTCCTGGAAAAGCTTTCAAAATCCATTAATTCATTTATTTAAAAGTATTTGCTGAAACCAGGCCTTGTGGCTGATGTCTGTAATCCAAATGCTGGGAGGCCGAGGCAAGAAGGATTGTCAGTTTGAGCCCTGCCTCAGCAACTTAGCAAGACCTTGTCTCTAAATAAAAATTTAAAAAAAAAAAAAAAAAGAATTAGGGATGTAGCTCAGTGTGAAGGCCTGCGTTCAAACTCCAGTATTCTAAATAAATAAATAAATGCAAATAAATTCATCAATTCTAGGGCAACTAGTGTATAAATAATCCAGTAAATATGACATAGTTTTTGCATTCACAGAGTTTCCAGAGAGTAGAATAAATGTTAATAGACTAATAATCAGGATTAGGATAAATGCTATGATTCCTTCTACTTTAGTTCATATAGCTGTATATTCCAATCTGCTTCAACACTGAAGAGTTGAAAACACTGGATTCATTTTAACTTCCTAACCACAAACTGTTGTTGCATTATTTAAATATCTCTTGGGTATATGGGATCTTTCTAGCCTCCTTAAGGAGTATCTCTTTATAAACATGATAGTGCTTATATACACAACAGGCACTCATACTAGTTAACCTAAAGGCTTCTCTCTCAAATTCAATTATTACCCTAGAGTTAGGCCATATTCACTTTCTCTGTACTGTCCTAGTTACCAGACATATACGAATTTGCAAAAATTTCCCCAAAATAACGTCTATATCCAGCAGCACCATTAACAATTTGATGTTGTTAAATCTCAAAGGAGTATCTCCCTGAAGGAAGTTGGATGGCAGCCCAGGCAAGTCAGTGTAAGGTAAATTTTTACCTTGGTGCATTCGTCCATGTTTAGGGACTCAACCTTTAAAGCCCCTATTTTATTTACAAAGGACAGATCGGGTTTTTCACAAGTAGACTCACACATTTCAAATACACAGAGACTGATATATTAACAAGAATGCCAAGTTATCAGCTTCCAAAGAGGGAAAAACTAAACAAAACAAAAAATATATAAATAAAAACCAACCAGGAGACCAGAAACTTATGTTTTTCCAGGCAGCACAGTTCCTTGTACAGGCGGGCACCTTACTTGGGACATTAAATTATAATCAGAATGACCCTAAGAAACATAATTACCGATGGGAAGCTGTGTAACTCTTAGTGGGAATACGTACACAGATGTACCCTCTGCGTGCATAGCCTTTAGCACAGGCATAATAAGCAGGAAAAAGGGTAAATAACCCGAAGGAACAAAGTTTGGGGAGGTGCTTACAAGATCTGAACTTTCACAGAGAACAGACATTGTATTAAAGAAGACTGAAATAAATGGAAAGATATACGAGGATGAAAATGTTCATTACCATGAAGATGTCAGTTCACCTCAAACTGAGGTACGCTACGGCGTGGTCAAGAGATGGTAGGAGACGCTGGACCTACAGGAGTCACTCCCTCCCCAACCCCAAAGTGCTGGCGAAGAAATATTCGGTTAACGCTTAATTACAGAGATCTGATCACCACGGGTAAGGGAGTCCCTTGACAGGTTAAAATTGATGAGAAAAAGGAGACTCCAGAAGCACGGGTGACAAACAGAACCGCTGTCCCTGCTCCCGGCCCCCGGGGCTCCCGCCTCCCGCCTCCCGCCGCTCGGAGCCCGCGCTTTCTGGGGAAGCCCTGACTCCCCACTTCCGAGCTTTGTCTCTCGGGCCCCTGTCCTTTCTCCTTTTACCTCAAGAGAGAGAAAGACAGGCACTAATAGAATGAAATTCCTCACCGAGTTCACGGCGTCTTGCAGCTGCGTGAGCCTGTCGGCCATGTTTCTCCCACTCTCACGGAGACGCCAAAGCAGTTGCTCTCGCGCGATTGGACAGCTTTACAACGCGTCACGGCCAATCATAGTGGCTGCGTTCTTAAAAGAGGTGGGGTCATGGAAAACACACCGCCCTAGGAGGGAAGCTAAAGTAACTACTTGCGCACGATTGGGTAGTTTTGGGACGCTTCACAGCCAATCATAGGGCAGCTTTCTCGAAAGGGGTGGGGTCACGGACAACGGGACGCCCCAGGAGTGGGTGGGGCTTTTCTGAGCCTTGCTATATTGAGGCGTGCACCTTCGAGTAATTCGGGAGCGGTTGGCGGTGTTCTGGTTGCTTTGGGGGTCAAGCTACTCCTCGAGGTAGTCTGGTGTTCAATTCTTGACAGAGATTCTTGGTTTCTGCGGAGTTAGTGGGTCTTCTGACCCTCTCGTCTATTCGGTTTTTGACATCACCTAGAATACTTAACTGTCCCTTGCTTTTTGCTTTCCAGGTGGATCAAAAACATACACATACCGAGCAGTTCACAAATGCTTGGGAGTCATGATATCAACTTTAAAGTCAAATTAAAATTCCCCCGGCATTCAAGAAGGCTGGACGAGAGTGTATCCTCTCTCGTTTTGGGGTTGGAGTGCAGACAGTCTACCCAAGTAAAGACCAACTGCGTTCTTTAATTCTGAGTGTAAATGTGCTAGATCAGGAGCTAGGGAGAAGACCCAGGAGAAAGGGAAGGTAAGCATTAAAGTGGCCCTATTGGATGGGAGAAAAAGAAGGGCTCTGTGTGAGATGGAGAAAGAGCATTTGGAGTTTAGAGCTAAAGTGTAAGACTAGGTATAATAAACTCTTGTCTGTGTGATAGTGAGGAAATTTGTATGAGGAACAAAAGGGTTTGCAGAGTGGAAAATGGGGGCTTCATTGTGTATGCTTGAAGAGAGGAGCTTCCTCGAAATAAGAAAAATAAGCAGGTAAAGCAGCTTCAGTTTTAAGAACAACCAGCTTCAGCATTTGAATTTACAATTAGGACCTATTGAGATTTTAAGTGTGAAGAGGAATAGTGGAAATTTGGTATTTAAAGAAAATTAGCCTAGCGATAGTTTGGTAAGAAAGGACCCTGGAATCAGCAAATGACTGGTTTGTGGACTTTAAACAAACCCTTATTCCATGTTTCTTGGGCTGATTATCCCTGATTACCTTCCAGGGATTTGGGAGAAGGTAGGTGTATTAGCCTTTTTTTTTTTTTTTTTAAACAAGGTTTTGCTGTGTAGTTCAGGCCAGCATTGAACTCATTATGTAGCCCACTCTGGACTCCAATGTGCAGCAATCCTCCTGCCTCAGCCTCTCGAATGCTGGGATTACAGGCGTGTGCCACCACACCTGGCTAGCCTGTTTTCTTTTGATAAAACTGTTTACCACAAACTGGGTAATTTATAAAGATATAGGTTGTTTAGCCTGGCGTTTCAGAAGTTGGGAAGTACAATATCAAGATGCTGATGCCTCATGAGAGCCCTTGCCGCCCTCTGACAGGAGGAGGCCCTCACCTGATGAGACAAAGCAAGTGAGCCAGAGAGAGCTCACTTTTATAACAAAGCTTCTCCTTTGATAACCGATGAATTCATGAATGGATTGAGCCATTTACAAGGGCAGAGTGGTCTCCCTCTTGTGTATGTTAACCTGTGACTTGGGGATTAGGTTTCCACATGAAGTCTGGAGGACACATTGAAATCTTAGCACTAGGGAAACAATCCTTGAGGAACTCAGGGTCTTGGATTTCCCCCAACCCTTTCAGGGAAGCTGCACTTAAACTCCACAGCCGTCCCCCATCTCCACCCCTGAACAATCTGCATACCTACTAGTGAGGTACTTCTCCAATAATTGGAATAAAAAAGATGACTCTTATTTTTTCAAGTGTAATTTGAAGCAATGTGTAACCATTTCCTCTCACCTCCAGTTAAGGGTCTAATTTATTGACCTGCCATGCTCCGAAAAGTATAATGGGTGCTAGATTTGCATAAAAAAATGAAGAACTCATTAGAGTTTTACAGTTGCCCAAGAGTGAGATGAATTAGACCTAGACTAGGGTGTTGACCCTCATGAAAGACAGTTAAAAGATTAAGACATATTTTTGAGAGAAAAACTAATACAGATTGCTGTGACTCATCGGATGTAGTTTTGACCAGTAAAGGAGAGTAAGGTTTTTTAGCCTGATTGAAGAGAACTTGGGCACCTGGAGTAGAGGAGCCACTTCAAGATAACTCATACTATGCAAAGATTATTTACTTGGTCAAATTTTAGGCTTATGAATCTTCTACTAGGCCTCTCTGTGGCCTTCTTTGTAAAATACAGTATTAGTGAAGAACCCTCCTAAATCAGGTTAGCTAGAGCATCCCAGCCTTGATAGCTAATCAACCTCTCTTATCTGGTGGGGTTCATTAGCTTCCACCATCCCACAAATGATGTCTGATCACATTGGCAAAAATCTTCCTTACTCCTGATTGCTCCTCTTAGTAATAATTTTTCCTCCACTGACCCCACCCTGCCTCTTAGCTATGAATTCCCATGTGCCCTTGTTGTATTCGGAGTTGAGCTCAACCTCTCTCTCCCACTGGAAGACTCTGTAGCAGTGCACCCTATTCCTATTGCAGTGGTCCTGAATAAAGCCTTCCTCTACCATGCTTTATCAAGTATCACTGAATAGTTTTCTAACAATGACACGACTTTTTCCTGTCATGTTTCTAACAGATCCTCAGTGGCTCCACCGAGACCTCGGGTTGATGTTCATCCATTCATTTCTGCCTGGTTTTCAAGGTTCGCTATGGTCTGGCTCCAGCAAACATCCAACCTTGCTTCAGCTCCACCCTTTCGCCCTTGGTTTTCTTGGGTTCTTCAGCCTCTTTTGGTCATGAACCCTCTTAAGAATCAGATTAAACCAGGCAGGGTGATGCATACCAGTAATCCCAGCACTCTGGGAGGCTGACACAAGAGGATCAAAATTTGAGCTCCGTGTGGGCAACTTTGCAACTCAGTTAAGGGGTGTGGATGTAGCCAAGTGCAAAGGCCCTGGGATCAATCCCCAGTACACCCCCCAAAAAATTCATTTAAGAGTGAATTCTTTCTCCAAACCAGATTCTCAAAATTTTGCATGCGTTTTAAGGGATTTGTGAACCTCTTGATGCTGTGGATTTAAGGAATAACTCAATCTGCAAAAAAGTCTCCAGTGTCCAGCTCAGGAATTCTCCACAGCAGCATCATTGACATTTCCGGCCAGGTTGCTTTTTTGTGGTCTCGTGCTGTCCGGTGCATTGTAGGGTGGTTGGCAGCATCTGTGTCTTCTGGCCATTAGATGGCAGTAACAACACCCCCCACTCCAGTTGAGACTACATAAAATATCTCCAGATGTTCCCAGAGGTGTCTAGGATGACAAAATTGCCCCCCGTTGTATACCACTGACCCGACTTTTACATCATTCTTTTTCTCTCTCACAGCAGTTTTTCTTGTTGTCTAATTCATACTCCATCTTTTCAAGTTTTACTCTTTTCATGAGTTAAATAGGAAAATTCCTTTGACCAATTAAATTTTATAGTTTATTTGAGCAAAGCAAAATGAAACCAAAATGATTCACAAACCAGGCACCTCCCAGAACCAGAGCAGGTTCTGAGAACTCCCAGCAACATGGAGATCAGACAGTATTTAGAGAAAAATTGGAGGTGAGACACAGAAAACAATTTAATTGACTACAGTTTAGTCTGTCAATGGTTACAACGTAACTCTTTAGTTTATAACCTAGTCAGTTAACTGACTACAGGGCCTTCTGTAACTAAGGTAGGATAGAAGAAATAAAAGGTAGACAGGAAACAAATTATAACCAAAGATTGCACTTTTAAAGAGACTGCAACTTCCAGGAGCCATCTGAAGTTGCCCAAGGTGATGTATATCCACATTCCTTTGTTTAAATTTCAACTCCTTCCCTACCAGACCCATCACACCCCAAATTCTTCAGGAATGCTGCAAATACATAAATTGGCTTAACTGAGAAAGTAAAGAGCAGAAGCCTGATGCTAAGATAAAGGAAAACAAAAAACAAAAACCTGTGCCTGTACCTGTAGAATGGGCTAGTATCATTCGGGGGGTGACCCACTTTCTCCTTGGGTTTCCACCTCTTCAAGAGAAGCATAAATGTTTCCTCTTCTAGGAAATAATGCATCTCACTTCTCTGAGTACCTGCCTTCCACTCCAGAGTGTATCCTATAATCTCTGCCTAATAAATCCTTTCTGTGCCTGTAATTGACATAGCCTGAAAATTCTTTTTCTAGGAGGGCAGTCAATGAACCTGCAAATTTATTCTACAAAAGAGTAAGTTAGGTTCCTTATTTCAGCCTCAGGGGCCTCCACAGACCCAGCCCGGTGACATAACCAGCCAAAGCTCAGTTACTGTAACTCAACTGTTGTTTTAGTCTGTTGGACCCAGTACGAGTGTTGCGGTCCATGGCCTCTCACAAGATCTTATTTAACACAAGTAAGTTTATGATTTACTAGTGTCCATGTAGATCTCTCCTTCTTCCCTTTCATGATTTTGGCACTTTTTTATGTGCTTTTTCATTTTCTTCTCTTGCCTCCCTGGCCGGATCACACATTTTTAAGAGCAGCAGCTCAGTGTTCTTGCCGCCCCGGTTTGTAGTTCTGCGGATGGAAACAGGGCTGCATGTGTGCCAGGTAACTGCTCTACCACTGAGCTACGGTCTCAGCCTCTGAATATCTCATTTTTAAAACACACAATTTTGAGTACTTTTTTTTCAGACTTTTTATTATTAAAAGTTTTAAATGTACACAAAAGTACCAGTGAACCTTCCTATACCCCTCACTCAGCTCCAACAATTATTGAGTCATAACCAATCTTGTGGTAAGTAGATTTTGTAACCTAGAGTAACTTCTTATTTTTTCAGAAAAAAAATCCTTAACAATTTTTTTGGCTTGATATCCCAGGCTCTTAGGTATTTTTTTTTATCATTTACTCAGTGACAATTTATTAAATGTCTAAAATGATCCAAGCAAGAGGTTGAGATAAAATGTTTTGCTACACTAGACTCCTTGCAATTTCCTGAACATGCTTTGCCCTTTCACATTTCTGTGCACACCTTATAAAGCCTATATAATTCTTTCTTCCTTGTATGAAGTGCTCACGCTGCTACCCACACCACCATTTTGTTCTCTTGGTCATTTTCCATTCAGCCTTCAGACCTTATTTTAAACATCTCTTTATTAAACTTTCCTAGCCCTGAGAGTAAGCTAATTACTCCCAACCTTTACAATTGTTCCTTATACTTCTATTATTGCACTTAGAACACCAAGGTATAATTACAGCTATGCGTAGCTTTATGACTTGGACACCAGAACTGTTAAGCAATTTCACCGTGTGACCATGGTCAAGTGTACTTTCAAAACTTAAGTGGTGCAGGGCATGCCTATAATCCTAGCTACTCAGGAGGCTGACGTGGGAGAATTGAAAGTTTGAGGCCAGCCTGGGATACTTAGCAAGAACTTTTCTCAAAAAGAAAAGTAATAGTAATAACAGAGAACTGGGGATGTAGTTTAGTGGTAGAGCACTTGTCTAGCATGCATGCGCCCCTGGGTTCAAACTTCAGTACGAAAACCACCCCAAACCAAAAACGCGTGTAGGCAGTAGGGTCTGCTACTCATCTAAGCAATGTGACATAGCCTAATGTTTCTCGGACCAAGAGAAAATGATGCAATCAAGAGATATGGTAAACATATGTATGAGGCTGCTGCCCGCACCACACACTGTACCATTTTACTGTAAAACTGTTATATAAGTTGGGGAACACTTTAAAACAATGATATTGGATAGTAAATTTATAAACCTATAACACAATCCTTTATTACCATTATCAAATATTACATACTATCCATTATTACTTGTGTTATATTTTATGCAAATAAAAGTACAGTAGGTTTGTTTACACCAGCATCACCATAAACACGTGGGTAATGTGTTGCACCAGGATGTTGCTATGGCTACAACATCACTAGGCAATAGGAATTTTTCGGGTCTGTTACAATCTTATGGCACCACCATCATATATATAGTTCAGTGTTGATTAAAATCTCATGCAGCACTCTTATTCACTATATTCATACATGACTCTTATTCACTCGTCGGGTCATGAGCTGAAGCCCTGAATGAATGAATTTCCCAGCATAATTATTTGTGTATCATAGTTCCCATATAAACACTTAGTGAATTTATAGTGCTATCTTTTGTGGGCAGGGAAAGAACCCAGGGCCTTGTGCATGCTAGGCAAGAGCCGTACCACTTGAGCTAAATCCCCATACCCAAGATGTACTTTTTAATCTAAATGCTGTGAAAGAAATATGAGCATTTCCAAAATCAAAATGGAGTCACTCACATCAATCCTATGAAAAATAAGTGAATAAAGCCTACACTTAGTGAAGGAAAGGTTCTTAGGCAGGATTGCCCAATAGCAACCATCACAAAAGAGTCTGTTAGAACCCGAAACTTGGACCGTTACTGCAACTTTATGTAGAAGGTACTTTCAAGAATATCTACCCAGAAACGGTTCAACCTTGGACTAATGTCACTCACTGTGTGTGTGCGTGTGTGTTCATGTGTGTTTTACTGTGGATCGATCTTTGCACATTTCCAGGCATTTCTATTTTTTTAAATTTTAAGACAGGATCTTGCTAAGTCCCTGAGTTGCCCATGCTGGGCTCCAACTTGCTATACTCCTGCCTCAGCTTCCCAGAGTGCTGTGTTTATAGGTGTGCACCACCACACCCAGCTCTGACTTCATTCTTTTTTCTTTTTGTGGTGCTGAGGATTGAACCCACGCCATTCACGCTGGGCTATATCCCCAGCCCTGGTTAAAAGAATTTTTTTGAGACAGGGTTTCACTAAGTTGCTAAATTGTCCAGGCTGGCCTTGAACTTGTAATCCTTGTGCTTCAGCCTCCCGTAGTGCTGGGATTACAGGCGTGCACCACCACGCCTGGCTTCTGACTGCACTCCTGCTATTAGTCAGTGGACCAAAGTTTACTGTTGCGAAATACCTGTTGTAATCCTCATTTTTGTTTTAATAATTTCTTGCCTCAACTGTGAATATGCTCATAGTTTGCTGTTGTACAAATATTCTCATTTATTCCTAAATAAATATCATTATTCTTTGGAGAATCTCCCATGTTTAAAATTTAGGTTGATAATGCTTTTACAAGAAAGCTTTTAAAAATGTATCTTTAAAAATATGTTCTTATTCAAAAACAATAGAAAATCAATACAGGGGTTGGGGATTTAGCTCAGCAGTTAGAGTGCTTGCCTAGCAAGTACAAGGCCCTGAGTTCAATCCCCAGCACAAAAAAGAAAAGAAAAAGAAAATCAATACAGTACTTTTACACAGAAATGTGCAAAGAAAAATCATTCTTAATCCGATCACTTGGAGATAACTATTTTAAACATTTTTTGAATATACATATTATAAATATATTTAATGCATCTGTGCGTGTAACCATGAATACATATTTCAAAAGAAAATAAAATAAGCTTTATTCTCTATATATTTATTGCTCTGTAAGTTGCCTTTTGTCAAGACTTCAAGACCAATCAGTCTATTTCTAAAACATAGCTACACAGGATTTTATTTTATTTCATTTTTGCTCAGGATTTCATTAAATGGATATATCATGAGTTACTTAATTCTTCATTGCTGGGCATTTAGGCTGCTTTGGCTTTGCTATTATAAAAAACGCCTCAATGAAAATTTTTCTACACTAAGTTTTATATGAATATCTAATTACCTACTTAAATCTAAAAGTGGAATTATAATACCAAAGCTACAAAAATAAGATTTTAAAAGTTTTTTGATGCAATTTACTTTATGAAAAGTTGCACCAAGTTACATCCCCACTCCCTTTGTGTTAAAATGCTCTCTCAGCTCCTTCATCTACAGTGGATAAAATATTTAGATCTTAGTCTGTTAATGTATTTTTTGTCTACTAGTGAGACTTCACTTTTTTCATGCATTTATTGACCAATTGTATTTCTTTCTTTTTTTCATGAATTTCCCTATTCATGTCCTTTACTAATCTTTATTTTTTGGCTATTAACTTGCCTTTTCATACTTGTGGGGGTTTTAGGGGGAGGGGAGTATCAGGGATCGAACTCAGGGCCTTGTCCTTGCTAGGCAAATGCTCCACCACTAAGCTAAATATCCAACCCGTTTGTGTGTGTGTGTGTGTGTGTGTGTGTTTACTTTCGTAAAATTTAAATACTTGTGTAGCCAAATATACCGAATTTTTATGGTTTTTTTCCTTTGCTATTTATTATTATTATTGTTGTTGTTGAGGTACCGGGAATTGCAACGCTGGCATTCTATCCTTAAACCACCCCTCCAGTTTTTTATTTTGACACAGTATCTCGCTAATTTGCTACGGCTGGCCTCGAACTTGTGATCCTTCTGTCTCAGTTTCCAGAGTAGTTGGGATTACAGGTGCACACCATGGCATCGGCCTTCCTTCTCTTTTTTGCTTAGGACGTTCCTCCCATTCCGAGATCAAGTTCTTTAAAAAAAAAAACAAACACATTTTTTTCCCTACCTCTCTTATGGTTGGCTGTATGTATTACTTTGGGGTTTTATTTTGACAGTAAGCGTGAGACAGAGTTCCAGGTCTCCCTGCCCAATCCAGTTCAGCTAATCAGTTACCAGAATGCAATCAACTGAATAATCCAACCATGATTCCAATGCTACCCGTCTCATAACCGCTCTGGCATCTTCCAGGGATTTCACCTACTGAGGGTTATAGGGGTGGGGCATGTGCGAGAGTGAACGAGCTCCACAGAGTAGACACTGCTTCTAAAGGTGTGCAAATCCGGACAAGCCAGGGAGCAACGGGAAAACATTTGTGCCTGCTACCATCATAGTGATTGCCATCCATTATTTGGATAAATTGAACATATACTTTCCAAAAAAGAGTTGCTCATTAAAACACACACATGACAATCTGAATAAACAGGTGAAGAAAGTAGGACCATCATCCCCAAACAACAGAGTCCGTAAACGTAATTCCATAATCATCTCATGGGCTATCGGTCACTTACGTGCCAACAGCACCCGGCTGTGAGATTCTAGGGGAAGTTCAAGTTGAGGTCGTCAGTTTTCCAGGATAAGTCGCTCGGCGAAAACGGGACTGTGTTTTCCAGTGCGGTGCTCCGCTCCCGGTGCCAGCGCGGGGGCCGCAGCAGAGCAGCCTCCCGGGCGTCCTCAGCCTGCGCCAGCCTCGGCGGCTCAGCGGCGGCTCCGGGAGGAAGCGCTCGCCGGCCCTTGCGCAAAACGCGGCAGCGGCTCGGAAGGGGCCCCGCATTCCTCTGTCCTTTGCTTCGCCAGGGGCGGTTAAGCTCGGGACGGGGACGTTAGTCCGCAAGGGAAACTTGCTCTGCGCTCCGCAGGGGCTGCCAGTCGAGCCTCGCCGGCCGCCGGGAGGAGGCGCGCTCTGCCCGGGACGCGGGGCCCCGCCGCGGACACGCGCGGCGGCCGGGAAGGGGCGCGGCGTCGCGGTGCCGGGCTCACGGCCGGCGGGGCGAGCCTGGCGCGCGGCGGCCTCGGGGCCTGCGGGGCTGGCGGGGGCGCGGCGGGGACCGCGGGAGGCGCGCGCCAGGCTGCGGGGACCCGCGCGCGCGCCCGGCCGGCCCAGGCGGCGGCGATGGGGCTGCCGCGGCTGCTGGCGCTGGCTGTGAGCCTGCTGCTGTCCGGCGGCGTGGCGGCTGGCGGCGCCGAGACGCTCGGGAACTCCAGCCAGGGTAAGCTGGGGGCGCCTGGCTCCCGCAGCCGCAGTGGCTTCTGCATTCCGTGCACGCGAAAGGTCGGAACCGCCCGGGCTCTTTCTACCCGGCCGGGGAGGTGGCGCCAGCCGGGTGAGCTCAGAGGCACCCGGCACGAATGCGCCGGAGTCCTCCTGCTGCTAAGGAGCCTTCCTGTCAGTTTAGGCTGGGGAAACGGGAAGAGATAAGTGACATTATTACCTCCCATAGGGAGCAGCCATGTTGGTGGCTTTAATGGAACACATGAAACGCCGCCTCGATCCCCAGTGGGCCGCCTCCGCTTCTGGACCGCGGAGCTGGGCGAGGAACTGAGGCTTTCTGGTGACTGACGGCTCTCCACGCTGCGGCGGGCTTTGAGAGTCTAGGTGCTTTTCAAATCGGTGATGTTCTGCAGAGTTTGAGGGGAAAAACGGGCTCAGAATGGGACTTGCGATCGTGGGTCATGTGCCCGGTGAAGCGTGTTAGTAACAGCGCATGGCTTGTTAATATGAAATGTGAAAAGCCCAAGTTGTGCCAGGCTGGAAATCATGTGCTTTTCCGTGAAGTTAAGCACATTCTGGGTTTGGTTTTGAACTTGGGAGACAAGCTACAGTTCTGAAACAGTATTTTCTGAATAATGTGATTGTTTTTCTTAGTGCTTGTGCAAAGAGAATCCGAGGATCCAAAGAACTAAAACCAAGGCTGGAAAAAAGGCTATTTTGATGATGATGATGATGATGATGATGTTTTTGCAGAAAAACCTGGTTTATAATAGGGCACTAACATTCACCATTTGCGGAATGTACCCGTGCTTCCCATATGCAGTGTCCTTTAATCCTCACAACTCCATGAGATAATGAACATTCTGACTTGGCAGAGGATAAAACTGAGGGCTGAAACACTCATTACACAAATGAGCAGCTAGAAGTGTGCAGTTGGGGTTCAAATCCAGGTGGACTTCGTGCGAATTTCACGATCCCCTTCTTCTTCAGCACACCTCCTTTTAATAAGACTATCTAGCATAAGATGGTGCTTGCTGTTTCATCCTTCAGTTACTCCTTGTCTCTCAAAATAGCGTTATGACGAAGGTAAGAGAGACAGCATTTTTTTTTTTTTTTTTTTTTTTTTTTTTGGTGCTGGGGATTGAACTCGGGTCTTTGTGCTTGCAAGGCAAGCGCTTTAACCACTGAGATAAATCCCCAGCCCCGAGATAGTACGTATTTTAACAGGGGAGGAAGTTGAAGACCGAGTCTGTGGCTGACCCAGGCTAGCCCTTGAGGCAGGAGGACTGGGATCCAGGCCTTTTTATTTCTGGTATGCTGCCTTACGTATTTAATGTCTAGAATTTTTTTACACGAAGTTGAGAAATAAGAATAATAACTCGAGACGTTCCTGTTTTTTCAGACACTATTTCTCACTTCTTTTCTTTGATTTCAGTGCTGATATTTCCATGTTTCCTCAGCAATGTAAAAATAAAAATGTGCCTTGTATTAGTACTGTTCTGTGGTGGGAGAGGGACGATATGTGGGAACTTTACTGCTGATGAAAATAAAAGCGGATATTTGCTACATCTTTCAGATAAAAATCAGTGTAGAAATTAAGAAACATCAAGACTTGCATGATCCTCTTGTGAAATAGTTGTGTAGATGTTAAGGATTCTGGTAACGATACAAACTGAAGGAAGTGAGTGACTGGATGTACCCATTTTTAACAGGATAAATGGACTTGCACAACTTCAATAGTGATTCAAGTAGTAAATGAAATTTGGAAGGTGACAGATTGAGTTCTAGGATGTCTGAGGAAAGTGTTGCCTCTTATCAACTGGGTGATGATCTGTACTTTAAAGTAGTTTTTCTTTTTCTTGGAGTCCTCTTTTTCTGTTGCCCTTATCATCTTTCATTATTGTTTTAGATTCATATCCAGTAACTCACATGGAATCACCTAGTTTTGGAGTTGAACAGAATGTCGTTTGGGCCCTTCAATGTTTGTGCTCTAAGTAAGGTAGCAGGCCACTTGTGCAGTTACTTGCAAGTGATTGTCTTCTTTCAAGAGAATGTGAAAGCCAGGGAGTAGTGCATGCCTATAATCCCAGCTACTCCGGAGGCTGAGGCAGGAGGATTGAAAGTTCTAGCCCAGCCTGGGGAGCTGAGTGAGACCCCGTCTCAAAATAAAAAGGACTGTAGATGTAGCTCAGTCTTCCCTTGGTTCAGTCTCCAGTTCTGTACGGAAAAAAAAGTGAGAGTTTGTGTATTCATTGTTGTATTTCCATTTAACTTTTAGGGCTATTGAAAATTCATAAGAAGATAAAAATGAGAAATTGGGAGGGGTTGCTGGAATGCCAGCCAGCTCAAGTAGCTGAACCATTTTTGTTTTTGATCTTCCATCTGGAGAGAATTATGAAGACTGAGCTTTGACAGATCTCTCCTAGAATTGAGTTGTTGTGTTGAAGCACAGCAGAAGAGAGAAACATGAGATACATTAGCAAAATGGAAGGGTTGGAAAGTTTTAAGGCTGCCACATAGGGATCTAATTGGGAAAGAAAGAAAAAGATTAGAATTGGGTGCCTCTTTGTAGAATAGAAATATTGGAAGGAAGATGTGACCCTGGATAAAAATAGAAGATGAGTAAGATAAATAGAAGAAAGTCCCCTTCCATTCAGATGGCAAAAACACATTTTGGTAGAAATGCAGGGCTGCCCTTCTTAGAGGAGACGTACAGTGTGAGTGAGTGTGCCATGTTGCTAAAGTGTGAGTGCGCCATCTTGGTAGAGTGTGAGTGAGTGCGCTATCTTGGTGTGCGCCATTTTCTCTGTAATGTCATTTGATGTGCTGTCGTTTTTCCTCCCATTCTCTAAGTCATAAGATCTAACTTATGCCTCATAAAATGCTTCTGTTGAACCCTTTTCCAGATGACTGAGAGGTGAAGTTAAGTTCTTGTTAGCTTCTTCAGGGTCTGTTTTGAGTATGTGTCTTCTTTTGCCAAGTCTCTTTTTATGGGTAGAAATTAAATGTAGTTTCTATCAGACTGTGCTGTGAAAGTTGTTTTGATTTTCGGTGTCTTGCATTATTACCTTGTGGAAGTCTCCTTTTTTAACTTGATGTGTTGGACATTTCTGTGAATGTGCTGGAGGGTGTTAGTCACCTTCTTTCCAGTAATTTATTTGTAGGGCCAATCTGAGAATGGCTGGTTTTTAAATTTTTTATTTCTCCTTTTACCCTAAAGAGGTGAGTCTTTGAAGTATCAGAAAATTGATGGAAGTTCCTGGTACTTTATTGCATAGCACTGGACAGCTTAAACACAATTTTCCCATTTGTTTGAAAATTTGTTTCAACAGCCATGTGATTGATGTAGCACAGTTACCTCCATTTTACTATGAGAAAACTGAAGCCCAGAGGAAATGAATTACTTACCTGAGGTCACACAGTTCAATTGTCATTCAACAAACTTTATTGTGTGCTGTCTAGGTGGCTGGTACTGTGCCAGGCACTGGAACGTGAAATATGACAAAGCCCTGCCCAGCTCGGAGTGAAACCACAAGTAGTTTGGTAAAAATGCAGTCTTCTGTAAAAGTTGTGAAATAACCGTTGGGCTGCCAAGGTAACACTGTCAAAGGACTGTCGCACAGAGGTTAGGTTAAAGGTAAGAATAGGGGAAACTATGTTTGTCCTTCCCCTTATTCATCATTAGGCTTGGAGTTCTCCATCCTGGCTGGGCATTAAATGTCCTGGAGAACTTTTAAAAGAAGTTACATCAGTGAAGCAAAAACTAGAAATTGAAATTTAAAAGAAAAAACAAATTTACAGTAGCACTAAGAAATGTTAAATATTTAGCAATAATGATTCTGGAATGGGTGGAGACCTTTACAGTGTTCTTCAGAGAAATCAAGAAACTAAACACAGGAACATTTCACATGCATAGAGGAGGACATTTTTGGGGTTGTTTTTGGTTTTTTTTGGTCCTGGGGAATTGACCACTTAAGCTGCATTCCCAACCATAGGACATTTTTGTTTTAAAGGTATTCTTTCTCCCTGAATTATTTATATAGTGCCATCCCAATCAAATTCTCAACAGGCTTTTTCTGTGTGTGGATATTTACAAACTGATTTATAAATTTATATGGAAATAAAGGGGCTAAAAATAATTGAGACAGTTTTGGAGAGGAAGAATAAAGTTGGGATGGGAATTAAAGCACCATAAGAGTGGTATTAGGACTAAGAGATAAGCCAGGAGAACCCAATGGAGAACCTAGACACAAATATGTTTGTTCATTTGACTTATATGAAAGTTGGAACTGTAGGGAGATAGCTTTCTTGTTATTTTATTTTTGTAGTATTGGGTGGTGAACACAGGGAGCACTAAGTTATACCTCTAGCCTTTTTTGGTTTTTTATTTCCAGACAGGATCTTGCTAAATTACTCATGCTGGTCTTGAATTTGTAACACTCCTGCCTCAGCCTTCCGAGTAGCTAGGATTACAGATGTGCATCACTGTGCCTGGCAAGGGTATATGTTTAATGAAAGTTGATATTTCAAGTAGTTATACATGGAAAAATTAGCCCTGTTTCACGCCATGCATCAAAATCTATGTCCCGTTGACTTGAGACCTAACTGTGAAAGGTAAAACAAACTTCCAGGCGTTATTATGGGGAATGTATCTTCATGATCTTGGAATATGTTGGCAAAATTTCTTTAAAATAATGCAGCTGGGGATTTAGCTCAGTGGTTAAAGCGCTTGCCTTGCAAGCACAAGGACCCGAGTTCGATCCCCAGCACCAAAAAAAAAAAAAAAAAAAAAAAATGCAAAAATCTGGGTATTGTGGCACATGCCTGTAATCCCAGCACTTGGAAGGCTGAGGCAGGAGGATTGCTGTGAGTTCGAGGCCAACCTGAACTATATCTCGAGACCCTGTCTAGAAAAAGAAAAAAAAAAAAAAAATATATATATATATATAAATGGATACCTGGATCATACCATCAAGGATTTTGATTTAACTGGTCTGGAATAGGTTTCTGGCAGCAGAAAATCACCACCAAATGATTGTAATATATGGTCAGGATATATTGCAGTTTGTTTATGATAAGAACACCTCATGATCACTATAGAAAATTTGGAAAATCAGGAAATACATAAAGAAAAAAATAATTTAAAATACACCCTTAGAGATATCTACTCTTAATGCCTCTGAGTTCTTTTGTCATGTGACTGGGTGTTCAATAATATATCCAACGTCCTTCCTTTCATTATCTGGCTTCTGCATGGTTCCTGCTATAGACGTATGAAGGATAAGGGGTCAGGGAGGCATTGTCTTCCTGTGGCTTTCATTCCTAAAATGCTAGTTGTACTTCTTGAAGAAAATGTCAGAAGCAGAAACTGCAGCTTAAATTTTTGGGTTTTGACCATGAAGTATTCTCACAGAAGCCGTTCATTTTCTTTTCTGAATTTCTTAGACTGGAACAGGTCTTCTTAAGCAGTTTAACCGTTTAATAGCAAAGATCATGTCATATACTGTTAAAGCAAAACCTCACATAGATTGGGTGCCTGGCATACATAGTTTCTGGCAGAACTATCTTCTTATTAATTTCCTATTCGTAGTAAAATAACAGCCTTTATTTTTATGACTGGGTAATTGGTTGAACAAGTATGCTGCATACTCTGAATAGAACAATAAATAGTTTTTAAATGACAAAACTAGAATTTTTTTTTTTTCAGTGCTAGAGCTACCCAGGGCTTCACATATGGTGGGCAAAAGTTCTACCACTGAGCTAAACCTTCCACCCCTGAATTATCAGTGTTGTTAAGGAAAGGTATCCAAGATCTATGAAATGGGCTATGCCAAACATTTATTTATGTCTTTCTTCTTCCATATATGTGAAAATATGCATGCTGAGATCAGCCAAAATCCCAAAAGACAGACTTGGCCCTCATACCCATGGGTTCCATACTGGCAGATTCGACCAAATTGAAAATAATTAGAAAAAAATTGTGTTTGTACTGACTTGTACAGACTTTTTTTATCTTCATTCCTAAACAATGCAGTATAGCAACTATTTACATAGAATTTCTATTGTATTAGGCATGGAAACAATTCACAGTGTATTTAAAGTATATGGGAGGATTATGTATAGATCACATACAGATACTGCCCCATTTGATATCAGAGACTTCAGCGTGGTGGGTTTTGGTATTTTTTGAGGTCCTGGACTCTTCTGTGGGAACTGAGGGCTGTCTGTATGCCAAGCTGTCCACAGTGATGAGTTTTGTACATAATGCTTGTTGCTGGAATGAACTTTCTCTATGTCTTGTAACTTTTTGTTATGAGGATTATGTACTGTTCAGAAAAATGTTTCTATTTTATTTATTTATTTATTTATTTATTTATTTATTTTTATTTTTTGGTGCTGGGGATCGAACTCAGGGCCTTGTGCTTGCAAGGCAAGCACTCTAACCACTGAGCTAAATCCCCAGCCTAAATGTTGCTATTTTAAAGGGAAAACAAGTGACAAGTGTTGAGTGTCTCCATGTCCTTGTTTTGCTTATTGTTGTCTGTGGTCCTGAATGTGTCTCTCTCTTTCTCCTCCCCTTCCTTCTCCTTCTTCTCTTTCTTCTCCTCCTCCTCCTCCTCCCTCCACTCCACTGCTAGAGATTGCACCCAGCCTTTTTTTTTGTGTGTGTGGTGCCAGGGATCGAACTCAGGGCCTTGTGCTTGCAAGGCAAGCACTCTAATCACGGAGCTAAATCCCCGGCCCACCCAGCCATTTTTTAAAGAACGTGAAATGTAGAGTCAAGGTAGAGCTCGTACACTGAGAGCCATTAAGGATGGAGGCTTTTTTCAAATCATGACATTTCTTTCTTATAACACTTAATGATTTCTAGAGAAACTTGAAAAAGGAGGAAATGGGTAGAGAAAAGAAAAACCACGACGTATACTTGCAGAGATACCTGCTTTTAATACCAGCCACTTTAATAAGTCATCCAGTCACTAGATGTTTAATAATCTATTTTAATTTCCATGGTTCTGTGTTTCTTTGCTGTCTGAAAGTTCTGGTATTTCTGAGCGCCGCTTCATCCTCACCCATGGGTGATAGGTTAGAGAAAGGCTAAGAAAAGTTTGCTGCCACAACGTTTCTGGAGATGGCTCAGAATCTCTCAGGGCTTTAAAAAGTTCTGTGCACTATTCAGGTTCAAGGTCTATGTCTTGGGAGACAGACATAAGGATTATCAAAACATTTTCTAAAATTATAGCGAAGGGCAAATCTAAGTGATAATGACAGAAGTCTTAGATACCCTTTTTGAATTTGCTTGTCACTGTTTTGGTCACAGTGTCCAACAGCCCGAGTGACTATTTCATAAATATTTGCCTAATAGGGAAAAACGAGGGGGAAACAAGTGGAAAAAACAAAACAAAAACAAAACTATAAAAGGCAGGATACTAAATGAGCCAAAAACTTTGGACTGTAAAAGGATCGAGGTCTAGTTTATTCTTAGGAAAATAGACTAATGCTGTTTAGTCTGATAGGTCAGAAGACGTATTTGTAAGACTTGGAAGGCAGATAATAGATGGGACCAAAATTAAAGTGCAATACTAAAAACATTTTTAGTGCCATTTACTGAGATTCACTTGGTTTTATGTAGAGTTTGGTTTACAAATAAAATAATCATGATGATGGGAAGGCTTGGGAAATGTAAAAATGTGGGGTTTTTTGACTTAAAACAAAAAACTCTAAAGCACCCCCATATTTTCCAGCCTTCCTTACCTAGATCTCTTAGCCACTCCCCAGTGTTTTATCTCTATTCCAGTTGGAATCTGTCCATAGAAAATGTAAAATGTCTTTCTGGTTTTATATATATATATATATATATATATATATATATATGTGTGTGCGTGTGTGTGTGTATATATATATATATATGTGAGGCATCTCCAGCTGCCATTGCTGCACTAGTTCAGATTTTTCTATTGTCTTTTGAAAATTAAGTTGTACTCACAGATAATCTTTTTTTTCTATCATCAATTTTAAAATGTTAAGTCATGAAGATAATAACATAGCAGTGTAGAGTTTAGGGGAATATATACAGACCGATCATTTTTCTAGGCTTTGCACTATTTGTATGTATTTTTTGGACTTTCTTCTACAGGTCAACCATTTTTTGATAGTTTTTTGTTTTGTTTTGAATTTTTCAGACGGAATATTTGAATTTAGAAAAAAAATGAAACTATTGAAAAGTGGCCTTCTTGGAAAATGGTAGCCAAGATTGTGTTACTGAGTGACTGGAGTACTGTTTTTTTCTTTTTTTTTTTAACCAACCACTGACTCTAATTTCCTTCTACAATAAAACATGATAGTTGCATTATGGGACTCCAGTGAATTATAATCTTTTTCTCATCAACTCCATTTCATCTATATTAAATGTAAATAGTTTTTTTTTTTTCCTGTTTTCTATGTAATGCTCTTCTGCTGCTTATGAAAAGAAATCCTGACTAGAGAGTAGGGACCGAAGTGGGAAATCCAGGACCACAAAGAAGGAAAACCAGCTTACTTTAGTGGAGTATTTGAGAATTAGGTCAGAAAAAGAAGAAGCAGCTAGGAGAACAACACAACACACAGAACCCTGGACAGAGTGAGCGAGGGCAACCGAAGGATTGAACCCAGGGACCTTTGTGCCGAGCTATATCCCCAGCTCTTTTTAAAATTTTGAGACAAGGTCTTGCTGTGTTGCCAGGCTGGGCGATCCTCCTGCCTCAACTTCCCAGAATGCTGGGATTATAGGTGTGTGCCACTACACCTGGCTAAAAAAAGCTCCCTTTTCCAAAATGCTTGTGGTTCACAGTTATATATAAAGTGTGCCATGGGAGCCCTTATCAGACATTTTTGCCAATGTTGATGGTACCTGCTTTTGCAAGTTAGGTAATACAATCCTCATTTGACAGATAAGAAAAATTGAGACTTCAGGCAATCTGGTAACTTGCTTAAAACTTTAAACTCTGGCTCCGGTGTCTCTTCAGACTGCAATGACTGCGGCATTCACTAGATGATACCGATTTTTACGACCAGCACGTTGAGCATAGCAGCCCCAAGCGCGTTATGTATCCTAAATCCAGGTACTCTGTTCTGAAGAGAACTGTTATTCTCCTTCCAGATGGGAAATTTATCTGGGCCTGAGAACCCATCCTCAGCACTTCAAGTACCATTCGCACCTCTTAAAATACATTTTTTCTTTTCTTTTTTTTTTTTTTTTTGGTGCCGAGAATCGAACTCAGGCCCTTGTGCTTGTGAGACAAGCGCTCTAACCACTGTGCTAAATCCCCGGTCTGAAGTACATGTTTTACACTGTGGCCCTCAGCTCCACCACTTTCTAACTGGGTGACCCTGGGTACACCCCCGTTCTGCCTTTTAAGCTTCATTGCCCTCGTCAGTGAAATAGAGACAATAATGGTATTTACCTCAAAGACTTTTTCTGAGGGTTAAATTAGCATTCTGTTTATAAATATGATTTCTGCAAATTGATATTAGAGGCGTAGTCATATAATGAAAACTTTCTCCCATTGTAGGTTTTCTTGAATTTTCTGTTGGGAAATTTAGATACTTCCAGCTCACCAGGCCCTTTCCAGAGGAAGCCATTTTACGTCATATTTCAAGCAACGTGACTTTTCTCATATTCCAGATACACTCACAGTATCAGAATATCACAGTTTCTTATTCAAGGGTAAGTGGAAAGAATTATTTCAACAAAAAGTCATTCTGTATGTTTGGGTCTTGTATTTAGTGTAAGCATTTAGAATCTGATGTCTCTTTATAGATTCGTGTCTTAAATTTTTATTTATTTATTTTTATTTATTTATTTTTTGTGTGTCTTAAATTTTTAAAACACTCAAGATTGAATCTTGTCAAGTTAGTGACTGAGACCAGGCAAGGTGTGGACTGCAGGCCTTTTTTGAGTGTGGCAGCTTGCAGGTTAGAGATGAAGCAGGACCCTATGCCAACTCCCTGCACTTATTTTCCTCGCTATTTCCCGCTTTTCTTGCTCCAGTGGGTCCTCTGTGATTTTTCCCTGAGAATACATCGTAATGTGTTCCTATTGCTCCCTAACCATTCAGTATTGTAGCTTATTAAGAACCTCTTGGGATCAGCCTTATTCTTTGAAGTCTCACATGCAAAGAAAGCATTTGTAATACTCAGTTCATGCCAGGCCTGTCCAGCACAGTTAAAGACATTATTATAGCTGTCATCAGTGACGCCTTAAGAGCAGCCTCAGATTTGGGAAGTTTTTTAAATGCTTTGGATTAGTTTAAGCTATTAAGGATCTGCCATTTAGGATAAACTTTTACAAATCTATTTATATTTAGGCTCTATGACCCCTGGGATGGATTTCACTCTATGGAAGTATGCTTTTTTATTTGATCTAAGCCTATCCTATAATAATCTGGAATTTGGTAAACAAAGCTGTCTTGACACAACTCATATATAGTTCTGTAGGCACTGGTCATGCTATCTTTTCTACTAAATGTTTTGTATTTTTTATTCCTGCTTTCCTACTCTTACCATGAAGGTTTTAAAATTGTGTAACTAAGAGAAAATTTTAAAAGGGGAAAAAAATATGTGTGTGTGTGTGTGTGTGTGTGTGTGTGTGTGTGTGTAAGGGAGTTAATAAGCTAGAAGTGGAAGGGTTTGGCCAAGGAAAAAGAAAGGAATAAACTGCATCAGCTGCAAGAGATAGCGCTTAACCCATACTCTGATTTTGCCAGAATTCTTTATAGCCACAGTGGAGAGTAAAGCATGTTAAATTTCATGACTTTCTTGGAAAGAAAGAAATATGCCAATTCAGCAAGAGAGGCTGTTTTTTTCTGATGTGACATTCAAAAGTAAACCTATTTAGGTTCTTTGTGGGAAACAGAGTAAGATGATCCAGAGGTGATGTCTTTTTTTTTAATTCTCTCTCGCTCTTGCTCATTCTCTTTCTTTCTTTCTTTTTTGGTATTAGGGATCCAGCCAGGGTTGTTCTGCCATTGAGCTACATCTACCACCCCTTTTTATGTTTCATTTTGAGATAGGAGCTCACTGAGTTCGTCTTGCTGGCCCTGAGTTTGCTTGTGATCTTCCTGCCTCAGTCTCCCACATAGCTGGGATTACAGGCATCTGTCACTAAGCCTATCACCCCCACCTTTTTTTTTTTTGAGCTAGCTGTATTTAAAAAAAATTTTTTTTGAGATGGTCTTTCTATATAGTTAAAATTTTTTTTTGATTGGCAAAGAATGTGATTTCCTTCTTATGATGGCACAGGATATTTATTTTTAATTGTAAGTTAAAATTTATTTTAACTGGTTCGTAAAAACAGAATTATACCTATTTATGAGGTACCTGTGTGGTGTTTCAATATATGTGTAGATGGTGTACTGTTGAAATCTGGCTGAATGTATCTGTCTCTTTGAAGATTTATCTTTTCTTCACGATGAAAACATTCAAATGGCCAGCTTTTTGAAAACAGTACATGATGTTATCAATCGTCACCCTACCGTGCAAAAGCACACCGGGACTTCTTGCTCCCACCTAACTAAAACCCAGTCCCGGCTGATCAACCTCTCCGCCTCCTTTCCTCCCCTGGCTCGCCCTGACCTCTGGTGCCCACCAGGAAGCGCTCATCATTTATTTTAGGTGTTGTAGATTTGCGTAGGAGTGAAATCAGATGGTACTTATTTTCTGCGCCTGACTTATTTCACTCAGCATAATGATCTCCAGTTTCATCTGTGTTGTCACAAATAAGAGGATTTCTAAGATCAGAAAGAGGATGTGGACAAAGACATTTACATAATTGAATGCTTGCTGTGTGCTAAGCTGGTAGTTCTTAACCTCCTGAGGCCGGAGAATGCCCAAATCTAGGGACTCTCTCCCAAGGAAAAGATATAATCTCATGGGGACCTCCAGAAACTCAGTGGGACCTTCTGGCCTCTGTTTGGAATCCTTGTGTTTGACTTTCCATATAGTTAATTTTCACCACAATGTAATCAAGTTACGCAATGCCTATTTCTACATCTGAGAAAACGAAGCTTGGATAAGCATGTGTCAGCATGATTAATACCTGGTGGAAGAGGCCTGGTTGGATAACGTCTTGGGCCTTGCTCTCCCTGCATGAGGATCTTAGTTTTCCTGGATTTCATTTCTTGGGGCCATCTTTAGTTCCCACTCTTTGTCTTGCTTGGATGATGATGACCAGACTGCACGTGGCTCTGAAAGTGAGCTGTCTGTGAAGACACTTGTTTCTGTTTCCTGTTTCCTCTGTCTTTACTGACGTGGAGTGGTGCTGTTTTTTTAAAAAAAATTTAGGGCAGGAGTCATCATGATAGTTGGTTCTTCAAGGCCATTTAACCTTCTAGTTAATCAGTTCTCCCTTAGTGCTTGTCAAATTGAAACTGATCCAGTCCCTTTCCCTTCCCATTTTCTTAGCTTTGTAGGAACACTGAATCTGCTGTCTCTTAGGTTAGCGTTTTATTATTCAAAGAGCTTTCTAGATAGCTGGACCTGGGGGTTCTAAAAGGGATGAGTGTGAGGAAGGCTTAGGAAGGACTAGGAAGGACACAAGGAGACATTTTGGGATAATGCATATAGTCACTATCTTGAATTGGTGATGGTTTCATAGGTGTCTACCTGTATCAAAACTTACCAAGTGATATATGTTATAATAACTCAATAAAGCTTTCTACCAGCTGAACCCCTAGAAGCCTGGGTTCGTGTCTTTGTCTTTGTATTATTTTTCTCATTGCTGGGACAAAATACCCAACACCCAACGTTAAGGGAGGAAAGGTTTATTTGGCTCACAGTTTGTAGAGGTTTCAGTTCACAGCTGGCTGGCTCCGAGGCCAGGTGGCATGGCAGAGGGACATCGCAGCGGAAAAACTGCTCACAGCAGGCAGAAGGCAGCAAGGCAAGCAAGCAACCTTAGCAGCTTTTTCCTGCCTCTTTTATACTCTATCTAGGCTGCTTGGATGAGGGTGGTACCAGACCAATCAGTGGACTGATTTAGTACTCACATACCCTTAATCCCAGCATCACACACTCTAGATTCAGTCACCTCTGAAAAAGTCCTGCATATGAACTCATGAGCCTTAGGGGGGACATCTAGACATCTTGGTAGCCTCAGTACATGACATAGTAAATCTTAATGCAGGTGAGTTGAAATGTTTGAGAAATTCACCTGCACAATTCCTGACCAAGGATCATTGCTATACACTGAATGTGTTTAATATGTTGAAATTTTAGGCCCCAATGTCTTGGCGTTAGGAAGTGGGCCTGTGGGAGTTGCTAGGTCAGGAGAGTTCTGCCTTTGTAAAATTAGCACCCTTATAAAAGAGACCCCCAGGGAACTCCCTTTCCCATCTGCCATGTGAGGACACAGCCAGAAGCTGGCAGTGTGCAGCCTAGAAGACGACCCCCGCCTGGACTTGACCATGCTGGCACTCTGATCTCAGACTTGCAGTCTCCAGAACTGTCAGAAATATATTTTTATTGCTTATAAATCACCTAATCTATAGTGCTTTGTTGTAGCAGCCCAAGCTGACTAAGACAATTATACATTTTAAAGAGTTCTCCCATGTGTAGGTGTAGCCTTGTGAACATGGGGATGGAAAGAGTTCTTTCATTATTGAGGGAAGTTCTGTTCCCCTCCCCCTTTTTGTTTTGAGACAATTTGGAATGGGATGTGCATGTGCGTACTTATTCTGCTCTTTCATGTATCTGTTTTGCTGCATTCCCTATTTGTGATGACTTTTCTTCTTAACTGCAGACTCTCCTTCCCGGCACTTCAGGAACAGGCAATGACAAAGGACTAGTTTCCATTCTTAGACCAGACCAGAGTATGTGCACTTGGTATCTGCAGTCGGTAGATGAAAAGCCTGTCCAAAGTGTGGCCATTCCACTTTCCTACTCTGAAAGAGGTAACCTTTCTGTCTTTGACTCCCTGTTGCTCTGTGGACCACGCAGTATGTGTGTGAAGGGAAGTCATCCTGTTAAGACTGGTTTATTTGCTCTGTCTTTTGTTAACTTCTCTACTTGAGAACACTATATATGGTGCTTCATGTAGAGTTAAGCTAATGTCGTGACTTCTTTAAGTTTTGCCATGCTTGAAGTTCATGGATAGGATTCCTCATAAGAAAACAAGATCTCTTTTAGCCATATTATTAATGTAAACTGAATAACCAAAAACTATCTTGTGTTTAATTAAATATTCAAATGCTATTTGCAAAATGGACTTGGGTCTTTTATTTTTACTGCCTTATGGATACCCAGCCTATTCCAGTGGTGAGAACTATTCCAGAGACGATACCATCTGTCTCTCTGTTGAAGGAGGCATGTGAAAAGTGGACACTTTTTCCTCTTACCCATCACTTTCCTTTTCTCTTTGACAGTTTCCTCCCCCCATTCATAACATTTTAAACCTTTTTGGAGGTCACAGACCCCATAATACAGTAAAAGCTTCTCTCCCAATCAAATGCACAAATTCAAAATTTGGCATACAATTTCAGGGTATTCATGTAGCCCTTGAAACCCACTTTTGAAATACCAGTTTAAGAATCTGTCTCTTTTAGAGAAAGATTTAGTAAAATGTCTTTAACTAGGGAGCAGAGATTGGCAAACTGTGGACCACCAGCCAGATCCGCCTTGCTGCCTGTCTTTGTGCATGAAGTTTTATTGAAACGCAGCTGTGTCTATTCATTTATATATTGTCTGTGGTGGCTTTTTGCGCCAAGGGTAGGGTTGGGTAGTTATCATACAGACCTGCAGATCTACAAAGCCTGAAATACTCATTGGCCTTTTACAGAAAAGGCTTTCTGTCCCTTGCTCTAGGGCCTTACCCTCAGTTAACTTTACTCTCTTTAACCCCAGTTCACGAGATAGTATCAAAGCAGAAGCTCTGTGCTTATATTTAACTTCTGTATAGGAAGTTCTTCTTAAGGTTCTGTTTTTCTGTGCTTGATTTGGATATATAAGAATTCTTTATTTAGTAACTCCCCTATTTTTCATCCAGATCCTATCCCTGGAGGCTGTAATTTGGAATTTGATTTAGATATTGATCCCAACATTTACTTGGAGTATAATTTCTTTGAAACGACTATCAAATTTGCCCCAGCAAACCTAGGCTATGCGAGGTATGACTGTCTCCCATCTCCTAAAACTGCTTTTAGAACATTCATGACTATTGTGTAGATTCAGCAAATTCGTGGTTCTCTGTAGTAAAATTAAATTGATTTTAAAAATGGGGGGGTTGTAATTTAAACCTCATTACTAATATTTAACTGTCATTTATAGCTAATATTCCTCTCCTTGTATTTTTAAGAACTCTTTATTTGCAAAGCAGGATTCAAGTTTGTTATGAGCTTGGAAGTACATCTTGGATTTTACAAAACAATTTAAATGTAGAAAGCATCTGTTAACCCTGAAACATCCTTTTGTTTTATAAGGATTTTTTTTAAGTGAAAACTCTGCCTCAGTTTCTACTGTAATGGCAGTGATAACATTGAATAACATTTGAATGTTCTCTGGCATCATTTACAGTACTGAGGGCTATATGTTCTATGTTATTTAATCCTAACAATTTTATGAAGAAAGGGTAATTGCTTTTATGTTACAAAGAAATTTTCTAAGGGTTATTGAAGTGACTTGCCCGTGTGCACACAGCTACCAAATAGCAGTAGAATGTTGTTGTTTAACCGGCCTTGCCTCTCTGTGTGTCTTAGTATGTGTTGCTGTAAGAAAATATAGGTTAAGTATCCCTTATGTGGAATGGTTAATGTTTCAGATTTCAGTTTTTTGGATTTGGGAATATTTGCTTAGACATTACCAGTTGAGCATCCCTAATCTGAAAACCCAGGATCTAAAACTTTTGAAGTGTCATATGAGTGCATTTCAGGTTATGGACTTTTGAGTTAAGAACAGTCAGCTTGTACCATAGAGTGGATGGGCTACAAACAACAGAAGTTTATTTCTCATAAATAGGCTGAAGTCTGAGATGAGGGTGTCAGCACAGGTGGGTTCTGGTGGCATCCTGCTTCCAGGTCACCTGAGTCTCCTTGTATCCTTGTAAGGCAGAAGGAGGCCTAGAAAGGTCTCGGGATTTCTGATGTAAGGGTGCTAATTCCATTTGTGAGAGTTCCACACTCATGACCTAGTTACCTTTCAAAGACCCCACCTCCTAATGCCATCACACTGGGGACTAAGACTTCAAAGTAGGAATTTTAGAGGAGCATGCCGTTTAGCCCATAATAGTGTGATACTTATCTCCAGGATACCATTTATGCCCCTGCAAAAGACAGACTGTTAAATCAATATTGTTGCTGCAGAAGTTTGAAATTAGTTTGGGGGATGTAGCACAGTGGTAGAGCACTTGTGTAGCGTGCTTAAGGCCCTTAGTTCCATCCTCAGCACTGAAAAAAAAAAGAAGTTTTAAATTAGAGCTTTTGGTTCCTTTTTATAGATGGAACTTGCACCACACAAGACTGATACTCTGTTTTCTTGGCTGATTTTAGAGACGCACCTCCTCCACCATGTGATGTTGGGACAGGCCAGGAGTTTAGGTGGAGGCTGCAGTACGATGTGTATCAGTATTTTCCGCCCGAGAATAACCTTGCTGAAGATGTGTTCCTGCAGCATCTTCAGAGGATGGCCCAGGTGTCCCAGGTAAAGGCCAGTGCGGCCAAGGTGAGTCCGAATGTCCTGTGTGGGGCTAGATTGTGATGCCTGTGCAGGGGTTCCGAGGGGAGAAGCTACCAGGAGCCTATTTCTTTACTGTTTTCTCGATATTTAAGGGATAATCACGGTTCTTTTTTTTACTGTGTTTTCATTTTGAGAGCCGTTGCTAGTGATATCTCAAAATGAGGTTGGCCTTGAGGGAGATGCATGTAAGTTATGTTTTCATTCCAGCTACATCAATGACCTGGCAACTTTGAAATATGGATGGAAGTGGTGGTAATTTTCTATATACTCCAATAACTATTGGATAAAAACTTTTGCCAAGTATGAAAGTTACAGTGTTTTAAAAAAAATAACAACAAACTGCTTAAAGATGCATATGCTGGCATTAATATTTAAACCTAAATTCAGAGTCTCCAATGCAGAACAAAAATTTTGTCTTAAAAAAATATTTTCGAGGGGTTGGACATTTAGCTCAAGTGGTTAGAGTGCTTGCCTAGGAAGCGTAAGACCCTGAGTTCGATCCCCAGCACCAAAAAAAAAAAAAAATTCTCAAATTCTCATATGGTTTACTCTAACCACTGAGTTAAATCCTCAGCCCCTTAAACCACTTTTATGGAGGGCAGGATTTTATCTTTCTGTTTTGACATATGCCTGATAGCAGTGTAGTATCAAGATCATCCTTTGGTCTAGAGGTTTATGGGTGGAGTTTCTCGTGGCTTCTCTGATTCTTCCTAGCAAGTTAGTAGATTACTTGGATTACGTAGAAAGACGTGATTGAAATGGGGCCTATATGATTAGCCTGCAGGCATAACCTGTTGCACAGCAAGATCTCATTTTGTTGCTGTCACCTAGGATGTCATTGCTTCATCCTGAGGAGAAAACTCACTGCCCTCATTTACAAGCACTCTAACCACTGAGCTAAATCCCCAGCCCATACTGCCCTCATTTACAAATGAAGTGGTGTTGGCGGGGCTGGGTGTGTGTGTGGCTTTCTGGTGGAGCACCTGCTTAGCATGTGCTCTATAACAATGCTGTTGGCAAATTTTATCAGTTGTGTTACTTAATAGGACATTTTTTAAACCATTTTTAGTCTCATGAAGAACATAAGTACTTGAACAATAGGTTTTTTTTTTAAGGCTAACTTTTTAACTTTTAGTTAAAAGAATATTGTCTGCCAGAATGCAAAGAAATTGTCCAAGAGCAATGAGGGCATGGGAAAGAGACTTTGGAGCCTGGTTGAAGGGGCTCACACTGGCCCACTTTGGAAAGTTCAAGTACCAATAATAAAAATGTTAATTGGGATTGATTATAAGCCTTGAATAAATAAAACTGAGTCCATACTTGATACTAAAAAAATAAATTTCTATCATTAGAATAATACAGAATAACTGAAAATAGATAAAGAGAATTTATTCTGCTTTTTTTTTTTTCAATGCTGTGGATCAAACCCAAAGGCTTGTGCATGCTCAGAAAATGTTCTACCACTGAACTACACCTCAGTGGTAGAACCTCTATCCTGCCTTTTTAAAAGGAGAGACTAATTGAACTAATTCATCCCCAGTTGATGAGAGAAAACTCTTCACAAAAGAACTCCAGCTACTACATGTAGAGGGAATCATATAGTCACCAGCCGAGCATGGTGACACACATCCATAATCTCAGCAGTTTGGGGCCCTAGGGTAAGAGGATTGAATGTTTGACCCCAACCTGGGCAATTTAGCAATTTAGTGAGAACCTGTCTCAAAATAAAAAAATAATTAAAAAAAAAAGAGCTGGGATGTAGCTTAGTGCAAAGGTCCAGAATTCAATCCTAAGTATTGCCAAAAAAAATTTTTTTTTAGAAATTCACTATTTTGTGGCACCTCTCCACTGACAAAATTCAGGCAAAGAGTATCAGGTGAAAGATTTTTGGAGGGCAAGATATTTCCAGGGTGAGTGAACAGTACTCCATGATTCTAATTGCTGAAAGAGAACGACTTTCAGAATAGAATGATTGTATGATATACTTCTTATCTAAGTGGACAAAGCTGGCTTCGCAGGTAACAGGCCAACCTACATTTCATGCTCCCATATAACACAATCTGATAGTATCACCATCACCTGTGGAACATTCTATCCAAAATGTTTAACAAAGCCAAAATAAAAAAAAAGTTCAGCAGGAAAAAAATATGAAAGAGAAGCTGAGGCAGGGGAGATGGAAATATGGTGAAATGTGGAGAGTTATGTGTATAGCTTATTTATTGTATTATTTTTTTCACCTTTTCATTGTGGTTTAAACTGTACGTGATAAAAACTTGGCGAAATAGGTGGTAAGATTAGCATTTTGTTGACTAATCCTTTGCCCAGAAAAAAAAAGGTGTTTTGAAGGCTAAGCAATAAAACAAAACAAAAAACGGTGGCACCCTTCTAGGAAGCTCAAAACTATTTACTTTGGAAACTCTAGTTTTCTTACTATATCAGCAGGAATGTTTCTGTGTATTACGGTTCTATAGTGAATATATGATTTCTTCTATTAATAGTATTAACAGTCTAAAGAACAACTTTTTAAAGGAATATTTGAAGTTAAGGATTACGTGACAAAATGGTTTGTAATGTTATCTTACTTGAGAGCCTGTTAGACAAAAATAAGTTGGTAGGGGCTGGGGATTTAGCTCAGTGGTTAGAGTGCTTGCCTTGCAGGCACAAGGTCCTGAGTTTGATGCTGAGCACCAAAAAAAAAAAAAAGTCAATAATTTATGAGATGTTAACAAGTGAGCTGCATAGCTATTAGTAACAGATGCCAATGTTGAATATTTGTGCTAGTCGTCATGCTAAGTACTAAAGAGAGTAGTAAGAAAGTTAAAAATGATTCCTATTCTTGTTTAAAATCTAAGAAATGAAAAAAAGTTTTACTTCTTCCTATTATTTACACAGTGAATTAGTTACCTTTCCAGAGTCAATGGTTTGTAAGAGAGCAGATTTAATACAGGACATTTATAAGTTACAATATTCACCCATAAGCCAAAGGCAGGAAGAGTGCAGAATGTCTCTCTATACACCGGAGACCCAAAAGATCCAGTCAAGGGCTGGGAGCCTGCAGCACTGTCCGTCTAAGTCCACATCTGCAGATGATGGCTGAAGAAATCTTTATTGGAACCAGGATATGGTGCTTGCAGCAGAGATGAAGACCAGAGCTTCACCCGAAGCAACAATAGCCATCCTCAAGGACAGCAAGGCCCCGAGCTCCTTCTTTGACCAGAACAGCTGAGTCCCACTCAGGAGAACCAGCCGCAGCAGAGCTTCTCCTGGGAAGCAGCCAGCAACTATCTCCTGCTCCCGTTGTCCTTCACGTTGTGTCAACGACAATCCTCAGGTGGATCCTCTCCGCCCAGAACCCCACCAACTCAGTCCAGCTGGGCGTTCTGGCTCAAGTTCACCACAATAATAAGTCCACCACACACACTATTTATGTCACATTTTGCTTAAGCTACTAACATATAATATACTATTCAAAAACCCTGGAAGCATTCTGTAGGCATTTATCTCTATTATAATTAGCACATACAAACTGTGTGGGATAGTTTTTAGACAAAGTGAAATCGGTTGGTGTATATTTTAAACAAAAAACATAATTTAATATTATATGTAGGTAGAATTATAATAGGAGAGCTTAAAAACATCCAAACACTAATCTTGCATTCTTTTTGGCTTTAGGTGGTTACCCTAACAGCTAACGATAAGACAAGTGTTTCCTTCTCCTCTCTGCCGGGACAAGGGGTCATTTATAACGTTGTTGTCCGTGACCCCCTCCTGAATACATCTGCTGCTTATGTTCCTGTTCACACATATGCTTGCAGCTTTGAAACACTGGAGGGGAGTTGTGCTTCTCTAGGTGAGTCTGTGGATTTAAACTTTGACAAAGTCTTCTTTGGCTTGACAGATCTGTTTCTACTAGCACAGAACAAAGAATGTTAAAAGACACTTGTAATGGTTTCATGCGTCCTTTCTTGATATACCTTTTGAGCCTCTATGTTATTCTAGTGTTCTAAGTAGTGAATGTAGCAGTGAACAAAAATGGAAATACTTATATATTGAAAGAGATGAGACAGGCAAGATAAATTTATCAAGTATGTAATACATGAAAAACAGATGAGTGCTATAAAGAAAATTAAATTAAATTAAAAAAAGAAGAAGAAGAAGAAGAAAGGAGAAAATGTGGCCATGAGAGGAAGCTGAGGCATCATTGCTGGGGAAGGCTTTGGGGCAGGATCTGTGGGCATATGTGGGGAAGGTGCCTGGTGTGTAGAGGAAACAGCTGGTACCGAGCCCTGCCCTGAGGCTGCTGTAGATCTGCAGGAAGGCAGCAGGAACAGTGGGGTGGAGGAAGATAAGAGGTCAAGGCCGGAGATGGGTCAAACAGCTGAGTGTAGCTTCGTGGGTCATAATACGGGCCTTAGCTGGAAAGGCACGGGGAGGTTCTGAGCAAGTAGGCCTAGGATCTGACATGTTTTGAGGAGAAAAAGACAGGGCCAAGAGCAGAAATAGCAAGATTGATTAGGAGCCCACCGACCTAATCTGGGTGAGGGTGACAGTGATTTATGGAGAACATGGCACCGAATGTGTTGTGAGATCTGTATGTGTTCATGTGCACAGTGTATCTTGAACAAGTTCATCAGAGGAGACGCAAAAATAATATAAAGAATTTGTTCATAATCTCCACCCTGATCTTATAGTTAACGTGCTATTTGCGTTTCATTCTTTCTTTATACCAACCCCTGTGTATAATACTTTTTTAAATCTGAACCACTTGAGAGTAAGTTATAGAGATGAAGACCTTGTAGTTTTAAATACCTCTGTTTATGTCCTTACATAATCATAGTAAAATGATCAAAATCACATAACTAACATTGACACAGTAGTACTATTTCATCTATAGGTTTTATCAAATTTTACTAGTTATTCGATTATTGTCCTTTAGAAGCCAAAGAAAGTTTTTTTCCTTGTCCAAGGTCCACTTCAGGCTCCCATGTTGCATTTAACCGATACTGCTCCTTAGTTCCCTGTAATCTGGAACAATTCCTCAGTCTGTACTTTGTGTTTCAAGACTTTGAGCCTTTTTTGAGGAGTACAGGGTATTTACTGAATTACTTTGATGTTTCCTTGTGTTTGAATTCGTGTGTTTTTTTGGTAAGAAGACAAAGGAAGTGATGTTGGATACTTCTCATTCAATGTGTTTGTCTACTGCTAGTGGCAATAACCCTTGATTTCTGGGTTAGTGGTGTCTGCCAGGATTCCCCACCTTAGTCATTTTTTCCTCTTTCAATGTCTTTTGGGCGATAATGTGAGTGCTTGTAAATCACATCCTCAAACTCTCACTTGCTAGTTTCAGGACCCCATGATCTTGCCTGAAGCATGTATTACTAGGTGGTTATCAATTTTGTCCAAGATTGTCCCAGATTTGGCCAATGAGTAGCTGGATGTATTTTGAAATAGGTCAGGGTGATGGGTCAGGTGAGGGTTTGGGGAAAAGTGGTAGAAAGGGGAAAAGTGGTAGAAAGGATGACTTCTTGGTTTTCTGGCCTGAGCAAGTAGAGAGAAAGTGCCACTCCCTGGGGTGGGAAAGACATGGGAGTGGGTTTGGGAGAGCATAGCCAGAGTTCATTTTTAGGTGTGTCCAGTTTGAGAACCCTGTTAAGCATTCAAGTGGAGATGTTTTCATAAGTGGCTGTATATATCAGCTGGATTTCAAGGGAAGGTCTGGGCTAGAGATTATCTTGAAAGTCATTGGTTTAAATATACGGCATCTATAGCCATAGCTCGGATGGTTTCATTTGTGGAATGAGTACATAACAAAGGGAAGAGGTTCCATGAGTGAGCCCTGGGTGCTGCAGTATGCATAGAGCTCAGAAAACTGAAGAAGATCCTGCTGAGGTGGCTGAGAAAGAGCAGCAGAAGTGGTAAATAGAAAGTTGAGGGGTGTTTGTTTGTTTGTTTTTGCAGTACTGGGTGTCAGACTCAGGACCTTGCACATGCTGGTCTAGTGCTCCACCACTGAGCTACGCTCCAACTTGGAAATGATGTTTTTTGAAGGGAATGGGAGAAAGTATTTCAGGGAAGATGGAGTTGGAGTGATCAACTGTGTCTGACCCTGCAGACGGGTCAAATGAGAGACTGAAAAGTAACTACTGGCCTCAGTGCTGGGTGCTAGAGAGAGCAGTTGGAGCGGAGCGCTATTTATGCTCAGAATGAACAGGAGGAAATGGGAGAAAGAATTCAAATAGCTCTTTCAAAGAGTTTGCTTTAAAGAGTAAAAATCTATTAGTTGTGCTCGTAACAGGGGTTAGGGTTCTCTCCCTCGGCTAGAGCTGTGTCCCAGTGTTTAAGAAAAACAAAATTCAATGACACTTGTTAAAACTCGGCAAGGAAGACTTTATTCAAGGGGAAGGGGCATTGCAGTAGGGATAGGGACTACTGCGATGGGATTTTGCAGTGAGGTAGAGAGAGCACACTCAATTTTAAGTATAGCATGGGCAAGTGGGAATTTATAGCCAAGGCGAGGGATCAGTGGGTGGAAAATTACTCAGAGAACATGAGGGGTGCAGATGATTATGTCTAAATTGAACTAACAGGATTCTGCTGAAGACAGGCCAGAGTGATGAGATAGCACCTGGGGGATGGTGGAGGATGAGAAACCTGATCAGATATCAAGGGCAATCAGATAACGGAGGAAGGAGTCCTTGCTAATCTAATTGATCAGTTTTTGCTGAAACCGAATTTTACACGGATGTGCACCGATGGGCCTATGAGAAGGTTCGGGAGCCTGACTGAAATGTGGTCATGCAAGACTCTGTCATCACCCAGTCTTCCACTGCTCTCTGTGTTGAAGATCCTTGCGAAGTATAATGTGAGAGACCCAGGGAGATATGAGCGTGTGTTTCTTTTTCATGGTACTGGGGATTGAATCCAGAGCCTTCACACTGAGCCACATCTCGAGCTCTTTTTCATTTTTTATTTTTGAGACAGAGTCTCACTAAGTCACTCAGTTGCCCGGGCTGGCCTCCAACTTGTCATCCTTCTGCCTCAGCCTCCCATGTGCCGGGATTACAGGTGTATGCCACCATGCCCGGCTTCCACATTGCCTTTTGTTTTAGTCACTTTCTCATCACCGAGACAAATACCTGGCACCCACAACTTAAAGTAGAAGAGGTTGATTTTGGCTCATGTCTCAGTTGTCTGGTTCCAAGACAAGACAGGAGGACAGAGGGGAGCTGCTGATGGCCTGGCAGCAGGGAAGCAGAAGCAAAGGGAGGAGCTGGGGAGGAATATCAGTCCTTCCAGGCCGCACCCAGGGCAACCCACCTCTGCCGACCACACCTCACCTCCCAACAGCAAGTTAGCTGTAAGCCCTGTCACCTAATCATCCTCTAAAAACCCCATCGCTGAGCACACAAGGCTTTGGAGGGACCGCTAGACATAAACAGTAGCTCTTTGTAGTTAAAAACTTGGCCTCTGTGGCATCACCTCTGAAACGGTGGTTAAAAACATCTAAACTTTGACTCTCTCCTGGCCTCCTGTTTCATTCATTCCTTTGTCTTCATTGCCCCCAAAGTAACCACCTATTTTCTCTCTCGTGTTATTTCTAGATTCCACTTTTTCTGAAACCTTCTCTCCAGTTCCACTTGAGTAGTTTTCCTTCTCCCTCCTTTCGGGTACTGTGATAGGGGATTCTGTTTAGAGTTCTTCTCTCCTGTCATGGAGAAACAGCTAACTCTGTGTAGTTTTTATTGGGTTGGAATAGCTTGATGATTGAACTTGCTGGAAACTTCCACCACATTTTCAGTTGAGAAAAATCATCCCTCAATTCCATGTTTTCAATATAAAAGGTTAAGTTTTAGGATAATAATCAGCTGTAGGTCTGAAATAAACAAAATGTGGCATTTTTATCTTTCACTTAATCTTTCACTGGGCTCCTGATTCTCAGCAAAGCTGGTAGACAGGCACATGTTATGCTTTGCACATTCTGATCTTTCATCTGTTTCTTATTTAACTGTATGTCTTCATGGCGCCTCCATCTGAGCTTTATTTTTGCGTGGGAGATAACTAAAGGTTGAACCCAGGGCCTTCAGGCTGAGCAACATCGCTAGCCCTTTTTTATTTCTTGAGACGGGTCTCTCTGTTTCTAAATAGCCCGGGGTGGACTTGAACTTGGGATCCTTCTGTCTCAGCCTCCTGGAGTGTTGAGATGACAGGCATGCACCACCACAGCTGGCTCATCTGAGCATTTCTAAGTTTTCTGACGTGTTTATTTTGCTACACTTTCTACACCTTTTTAAAGAAAGGTTTAAATTGCTACACCTTCTAACATTTCCCTGTGAGATTGTGTAGGTGTTTTTGTTCTTAGTTCAGGAATTATTTTCTTGTGTTATCTTAGAGGAGTTATGATGATGGCAAATTTAGTGAGCATGTTTTTCTTTTGAGTAAAACTGTGTCTTGCCCAACCTGGGAAATTTAGCAATTTAGAGAGATCCTACCTCCAAATAAAAAATAAGAAGCAGCCTGGGGAAGTATTTCAGTACAAAGTACCTGAGTTCAATCCCTGGTATCAAAAATAAAAAAAAAATATAAAATATAAAATAAAGCTGTATCTTTTTTTTTTTTTTTTTTTTTTTGGTGCTGGGAATCGAATTTAGGGCCTTGTGCTTGCCAGGCAAGCACTCTAACCACTGAGCTAAATCCCCAGCCCCAAGATGTATCTTTTGAGTAGCATGGCATTTAAAGTTTGTACCTATGAAGTTCATGGGATTATAGATTTTGGCTATTGCCAAGCATATTGTGTTTTATTATTGGTTTAAATGCAACATTTCCCCTCAAAGTAACATGTATAAGACTGGAATTAATTTGTACATGTGGGATTTATAGTGTAATATAAGTTCTCTTAATGTGAGATTGTATTTTTTATTGTGGAAGGGAGCCTCTATGTATGAATTATTTTTGTGTGTGTGTGTGTTTATGAATTATTGAGCTTTAGCAATTTTAATTCATGGCCTTCATCCTCTTTCTGCTGTCATCTCACTTGCTTCTCTGTCTCTTTTAGCACTGGATTATTTTAAAGCAAATTCTTGGTCTTCATTTTCAATAAAAGTTTTTTATTTATCTCTCTCTCTCTCTCAAATGTTCAGTATTTCAGAAAGTATTTAGTAAATATTTAAGTATATATATCTTAAAGGTGAACACTTCTAAAATATATATAACCATCATATCATTAACACAATTTTCAATTAAAAAATAACAATAATTTCTGAATAGCACTAAAATTAATAGCTGGAATTTATAATTCCCCAGTTATCTCACTTGTTTTCCACAGTTTGATAAGGTCTCAGATGAGGTCTATACATTGTATTTAGTTGATGTGTCTCATAAATCTGTTGTAATTTACAGTCGCCCCTTTTTTCCTTGCAAATTATTGAAAAAACAATTGTTTTAGACATGCTTTCTTTTATTTCTTGCTAACCCCTCTAAGACTATGCCATAGATAATGTTGTGTACTTCTGTCGGTAGCAGAGTAGCCACCGAGCAAGAGAATAGCGAGGTATAATTTTCTACACGACACTGGCCATCACCATGGTAATGACCAGCTAGGGCTTGTTTTTTGGGGAAAAAAACGATATTAACTGCCTACATGAATTAATTCATATGGGGGGTGGCAAGAGTGTTTTAAGGATAAGTTATACACGTGTAAACCATTAATGGAGTAAACCATTGTCATTTCATTTTGCTTTTTTTGATGTTTTATTAATTAAAATATAAGGTATCAAATTGCATGTATTATCCACTAAGTTTTCATTGTCTTTTAGGAAGAGTATCTACCAAAGTGTTCTTCACTCTTTTTGCCCTGCTTGGTCTCTTCATTTGTTTCTTTGGACACAGATTCTGGAAAACAGGTATCACGTTTGATGTAGATGGTAGTTATGCGCTCCATAGTCTTTTGTCTTGTGTGCTGCTGGATAATGTACTTGTTGGCAATCCATGACGAGAAAGAGCACTTACTTCTCTCCACTGTCTTAGGTCTGTGACTGGATTCTTTTGATAATTCTGTTGAGTTGCTCCACGTTTCAATTTTTCTTTATCTCAACAATGGAGTGCAAACTCCCCCCTCCCTTTTTTGTACTGGGGATTGAACTCAGGGCCTTCACACTGAGCTACATCTCCAGCCATTTAAATTTTTTTTTTTTGAGACAGGATCTTGCTAAGTTGCTCAAGCTGGACTTGAACTTGTGGTCATCCTCATTCGGCCTCCCAGAGTGCAGGGATTACAAGTGTGAACCACCTTGCCTGGTTGCAACTCCTCTTATTAAGGGAGGAATAAAATTTGGTTTGTGTGGCAAATTTCTTCAGTTACTAGATCTGCAAGTTGCCTAATGGTAACTGAGATTAGAAGTCAGGGTATCTGCATAAAAATATGTGTAGATTTTGGTGATGGACTTGATTTTGTACAAATCAGCCTCCAGGGTCATGTGTACAGTGAGCCTGAAATTTCTGCTCAGTCTTGGGAGGTTCTGCTGTCAAAGGAAACTTCAGAATCACAGAGTGAGACCTGGGGTGGGGAGTGCAATATAAATTATGCTCACTGAATTGCTTTTAGTATTTTGGGCTCCCTTTTATGTCATGTTTTTCAATTAGAGACATTCCTCATTTAACAACCAAATTAAGGTCCCACAACTAGGTTGTTAAGTGAATTGGTCACTAAATGAGGAATTGTATACAGCACGTACAATATTGTGAACAAAGAAATGGTCAAAGGACACTCCAACTTGATGATTTTGTTTTTATTTGCAACTCTTACATGCAGTACTGTAATGTATAACAACATAAAACTGTAGTATTGTACTGTATGGTATAATCAGCAAAAATTACAGTACTTTATAAACAAGCTGTACTGTGCAAAGAAAAAAAGAGGTTGAGGCTCTATAAACAAGATATACAGAACTATACCAAAAAAAAAAAAAAGATGGATCCTACAGCTGAACAGTATGCTCAGGCGTAAGTACGTATGGTCATTAAACAGGTAGGTCTTTAAACGAGGAAGGTCCTGAACTAAGGTACATAACTGAGTGTCAGGGGTAGACTGAGCATGATCCTGATCTAATGAAGCTCTTTGAACTTGCTGTAACAAAGTGTTTGAAGTAACAACTCCTTTCCCTCTATTAGGACACTTTTTCTTGGTTAGAGAGCGTTATAAGGAATATTTAGTCCCTCAAAATGTAGAATGATTCTATAACAAATAATTTAATTGCTATGCTGTGGGTAAAATCCTAGATACTACTAATTGTTTTGTTTTTTTATGTCGATACTAATTATTTTATATGTATTAGAATTGAGTATAACTATTACTAGAAACAACTGAGAAGAATTCACAAAACATATAGAGCTAGGGGTTGGGCATTATTTTAGTGGTAGAGTGCTTGCTTAGCAAGCACAGGCTCCGAGTTCGATCCCCAGTATGCACACAAAAAGACTTCTGCCTTCTGTTTTTGCTATCAAATGTAGCTATCAAATTTTAGTGTGTGGCTTCAGATTAGACACAAGTGACAAAGGCACTATTTTAAAGTAGAAAATATAAAGATATTAAAATGAGCTGTGAAATGAACAAGTAACCATTTAATAACTGAAATTGACTTACCTACAGGACAGTATATCCTATAGTTAATACTATAATATTTTATCTATTTGATAGTAAAATTACTCCCAATGTCTTCTAAAGATCATCTGCCTTTTAGATAATTATTTTTTTATTCTTTGAATGCCATAGTATGTAAACTCTAGGAGCTAAAGCATATATTTGTATATTAGATACAGTATTTAAATTACATTGTAAAAGGAGTACCTAACCATAGTTTATTGTTTTGTTTGTTTTCCTGCTGATTTGCTACCAGAATTATTCTTCATAGGCTTTATCTTCATGGGATTCTTCTTCTACATACTTATTACAAGACTGACACTTATTAAGTATGATGGTAAGTGAAAGTGATAGTTTCATTGGGTGTTCAAAAGACTTGTTGATGTGTCTGCACTGCACCTTTCCTTCCACAGATTGCTCCATACTCTATGTGATATCCCATTAGGTGTGGAAATAACAGGTTGCTATTGCTGGAGCTGGGTCCTTGGGCCCACAAACAATAGAAATGAAAGCAGAGTCAGAGGAGAGGCACCGGCATGGCTTTTATTGAGACTTGTGCTCCAACAAGAAGGGAGACACAGGTCTGACAAAGAGAGAGGCAGTCTGGCAGTCCTCCAAACAAACAAAAAGGGGCAGCTAAAACAGAAAAAACTCCTGCCAAAGGTTCCCATCTAGATCCTCCATGCAAATCAGGGATTCAGGCTTGCAGAGTACCCTGTCCTGACTGGCTGGTGTCTGAGATCAGTGGTCGGCACTGAGATCAGTGGTCAGCACTGACCAATAGGGGAGGCAGGTTTCTGGGAGACCCTTGCCTGCATCCGTGTTCAGAGAATGTGTAGGTACGTATTTTTTGTTTTGTTTTGTTTTGTTTTTGCTTTGTTTTGTTTGGTGCTGGGGATTGAACTCAGGGCCTTGCGTTTGCCAAGCAAGCACTCTAACCACTAAGCTAAATCCCCAGCCCTAGTTATTGTATTTTTAAATCCAGGGCTTCGGTGTATGCCTTGGGTCTCCATTTACATCCTTGTTTGATTCTGTTGTGAAAGCATAAAACAGGCACAATCTCTACAGTGCCCCTTTCCAGCATTTGATTATTCTGTCTCCAACTATCTCACCCCCTATAGCATCTTTTTACTGTTTTTTTTTTTTTTGTGGTGCCGGCCTATAGCATCTTTTTATAGGGCATCTTTCCTAAACTGCTCATTCAGCCTTACCATCTGGGCTTTTAATCTGCCCGGGAAAATCCTTGGTACCTGGGGAAATGAAAGGGCACAACAATACAAGTGTTAAATATTCTTTATTTTAAAACAAACAGCCAGCCAGGCGTGGCGGCACATGCCTGTAATCCCAGCACTCTGGGAGGCTGAGGCAGGGCTCAAACCCAGCCTGGCGACTTAGTGATTTAGCAAGACTCTGTCTCAAAAATAAATAGACAAATAAAATAAAAATTAAAAAGGGCTGAGGATGCAGCTCAGAGTGTAGACTCTGAGTTCCATCCCCATTGTCAAGAACAAAGCCAAAAACACTCCTTTCCTTGCCCCGTCACATTCAACAGGGTGCTTAGCACCTTAGTCCTGACTTAGTAAAAGCCAAGCCTGTCCTCCATCCTGGGGGTTTAGCTCAGCCAGGAGCTTGTAGATGTCAGGCCCGGCCCCAGCATGCTGGCCTTGCAGCCTGCTGAAGCGCTTGCGGTGGCTCCCTGTCTGTGATGCTGTGGTGTCTCCGGCTCATGCTGGAAGTGCTGCTGCTAACAAGTGTGTCCTCTCCCTTTGCACAGTTCGACTGGTCCTGACGGCCGCAGCTGGCAGCGTCGGCGGAGTTGTCTTGGTGGCTGTCTGGTGGCGATTTGGGACCCTCGGGCTGTGCATACTGTGTGCGGGGCTGGTGCTGGGCTTCCTCGTCGCTGCTGTGGCTTTCTTCACTCCTCTGGGTAGGCGATGTGGACCTGATTTTCTGTGTGTTGATTCCTTGTTTGGAAGATTTATTCAAGCTCTCTGGACTCAGATATTGTCTTGTCAGGGATGGCGCTGCCGATCTCCGCCTTCTGCAGAGTTAAGGAAATGTGCATCTGAACATGTGGCACCCTTAGAGAGGCCAATACAAATATAAACCCCTCCATTCTCAAAGGCATGCGGTGCTAGGTGTATTACAGAGTGCTGCCTTTAAGCCCCAGTACACACCGGAGAAACAAAATACAGATCAGAGGCCTGCCCTAGGTGTGCTTAATGAGATACTGCTTAATCGACTTCCTCCCTTTTTGATAGTGCTTTGAAGATAGAAGGATGATAGGTTGGATTTGGATTTCTAGTAGTGTGCCTTTTCTTTCTTTCTTTTTTTCTGAACTAGTGATTGGACTCAGGGCCTTCTCACTAAGCAACTTTCCTGGTCCTTTGTTTTGTGTTTAGTTTTGAGAGAAGGTCTTGCTAAAATGTCCAGGCTGGGCTCCAGCTCATATTCCTCCTGCCTCAGCCTCCCAAAGTGCTGGGATTACAGGTGTGCACCACTGTGCCTGGCTATTAATCTACTTTTGATGAGTAGAACGAGCATAACACATGAAGTCAGAAAATACCGTGTGTACTTGGCTGTACTCTAGTACCCGTACCAGTTTAGAACTCTGAACAAGATACTCTTTTTTTCATTATCTGTAAAACTCTCATAGGACGGAAGTGATAATTGAGATAATACAAGTGAAAAGTCTCTGCTTTCCATCCTTATGAAAGTAACTTAGAGCAGTTCTCTCTCAACTTTATTATTACTGGTACTGGGGATTAAACCCAGAGCTTTGTACTGAGCTGTTAATATAAAGGTATATTAACTTGAGAAAGAGTCTTCCTGAGTTGCCCAGGCTGGCCTCAAACTTGTGACTCTTTGCCTCAGCCTCCTGAGTAGCTGGGATTACAAGTGTGTACCACAGCGCCCCAGTTTAATCTCATATTTTTAAGCATTAAAGTCTGAAAATATTTGGCAGACCTCTCAGATCTGGTTAGATCACTACTATTTCAGCCTTAGGCGGGCAGCAAAGAGATTATTCTCTGAAAAGATCTGCTCTTCGGACGCCTGTATCATAACTACTGTTTTTAATTCTTAGATTCCTTGAAAGACTTTTTTAAAAAGCCACATGCATATTTTATGAAGGTTAATATACTGTAGTTAAACTTTGGAATATGATCCGTGAATTTTCCGTAGTGTAATTGAGTTTCAGAGAATATGGGCCCCGAGATCAGATCCCCTGCCCAGATAGGTGGGTCTCCAGATATAGATCTATTTACAGACGAGCAATGGTGCCAGGGTCGGTACTGAATAGTCAGGCTTATATTCTTGCATTTTTTTAAGAGAGGGCCTTCCATGTTGCCCAGGCTAGCCCTGCAGGCCTGGGCTCACTCCATCCTCCTGTCTCAGCTTCCTGAGTGGCCAGGACTACAGGTGCATGCCATGATATCCAGCTCTTGCTTTTTAAATATAATTTATTGGTTGTGAACATGTACAGTATCGGCTATGGTCACCCTAAGGCAGTGGTGGCGAACCTTTTAGAGCTTTCAGTGACACAAACAGCCCACGTGGCACGCATGCCATAGGTTCAATCCTACTGCCCTAAGGCGTGCCATGTATTGGAGTTGGGCAGCAGGGGAAGGGTTTGCTAGGAGCAGATAAATGATTAAATTCTGTTGTCCCTGTGTGCAGTGGCTTAGCAGGATATGGGCGGATTGTAAAAATCTGTTAAGGGGATTTTGCTGCTTGTATCAGGTTCACAGTTTAACTTCGAGTGTCTTTTCACTTGTGGGTTTTTTGTTGTTTCCTCAGTGTAAAAACAGGAAATCACAGAATTTAGGGCTAGGAGGGATGATTTAGAGCTTGGA